>JAACNH010004410.1:0-24268 GCA_019447015.1 Hymenochirus boettgeri | reverse complement strand
CAATCTTTATACCCTACCCATAATGTCTGTATAACAGTTACATAGTAACATAGTATTGGTGGTTGTATAAAGACATACGTCCATCTAGTCCAAGCTTTATACCCTATCCATAATGTCTGTATAACAGTTACATAGTAACATAGTATTGGTGGTTTTATAAAGACATACGTCCATCTAGTACAATCTTTATACCTTTAGTACGCTTCTACAAATTAAACAGTCCTAAATCTGGATCTCCCAGAGTAAGGTGTCAAAACAGCATTGTACATGGCAGACAGTTGGTGTCAACCCCCCCCCCCCACCACCTTTATTTAGGCTTGGTTTCTTTATTTTCACGTAATTGGCCTCCTTAACACCTCTCTTGAACCAGTCACGTTCCTTTTCCAATATGTTAACTTTACAATCTTCAAAGGTATGTCCTTTATCCTTAAGATGCAGATACACGGCTGAGTCCTGATCCGAGGAATTGGCTCTTCTGAGCTGGGCCATACGTTTATCCAGTTGCTGTTTGGTCTCCCCCACATACAGATCAGAGCATTCTTCACTGCACTTCACTGCGCATATGATGTCACTTCACTGCACTGCGTATAAGATGTCACTCTGCACTTCACTGCGTATATAATGTCACTCTGCACTGCGTTTATGATGTCGCTTATCTTGTGTTTCGGTATTGGGTCTTTTGGATGTACCTATCGCTGCCTCAGTGTGTTGTTTGGTTTAAAGCAGACTGGGATACGGTGTTTATTGAAAATTCTCGTTAATTTCTCGGAGACCCCTGCTACATATGGGATGACCATGTTCTCTCTCCTGTCTTGATTTTCCCCTTCACTGTTGGTATTCGTGTTCTTTTCTTTCCTTCTACTTCTTTTGACAAAGGCCCAGTCTGGATATCCACAAGGTTTAAGGGCTCCTCTGAGATATTTCATTTCTTTAGCCTTCGCCTCTGTGCTCGGAGGTTGTAAAAAGACATACGACCATCTAGTCCAACCTTTATACCCTACCCATAATGTCTGTAGAACAGTTACATAGTAACATAGTATTGGAGGTTGTATAAAGACATAAACGTCCATCTAGTCCAACCTTTATACCCTACCCATAATGTTCTTATACACCACCAAGACTATGTACTAGTAACTGTTATACAGACATTATGGGTAGGGTATAAAGGATGGACTAGATGATGTATGTCTTTGTACAACTCCAATCATATGTTTTACATGTAAACTTTTAGACAAAATTATGGTGGGTTAAGTTGGACAAGAGGACATAGGTCTTTATACAACCCAATACCATGTTACTATGTAACTGTTATAAAGACATTATGGAAGGGTATAAAGGTTGGATTAGATGGACGTATATGTTTTATATACCTCCAATACTATGTTACTATGTAACTGTTAAACAGACATTATGGTTATGGTATCAAAAACAATACGTTATTCTATATGTAAACTCTTATACAGACATTATGGGTAGGGTTAAAGGTTGGATTAGATGGATGTTTGTCTTTATACAAAACTCCAATCCTAGTTACTATGTAACTGATACAGACATTATGGGTGGGTATAAAGATTGGGACTAGATGGTTTGTATGCCTTTATACAACCTCCAAAACTATGTAACTATTAGACAGACATTATGGGTAAGAGTATAACGGTTGGACTAGATGGTCATATGTCTCTATACAACATCCGATACTATGGTACAGTAACTGTTTAGACAGACATATGGGTAGGGTATTAATAATAAAATTGTTATTATTGATTTATATGTCTTTAATATTTATTAAAGTGGGAATAGAGGACTATGTCTTATACACCTCCAATACTATGTCACTAATGTTACGTTAGACAGACATATGGGTAGGGTATAAAGGTTGGACTAGATGGAGTATATGTTTATATAAACCTCCAATACTATGTTACTATGTAACTGTTAGACATTATGGGTAGGGTATAAAGACTGGACAGATGGTACGATCTTTAACAACCTCCAATACTATGTTGCTATGATGAAGTCTTTATACAACCTCTCCAAACTATGTTATATATCTGTTGGATTCAATTAGAATAAACTGAACTTGAAATGTAGTTCTTTAAGCGTGTTGCTAGTCATCCGACTGCTTTCTAGCGAACGTCTTCAAGATACTACATTTCAAGTCCAGTTGATTATTGAATACAACAGTATTTATACCATGACCTGGATGAATGAGAACCTTCACAACATATGTTACTATGTAAACTGTTAGACAGCATTATGGGTAGGGTATAAAGGTTGTACTAGAGGGAGTAGTCTTTATACAAACCCTCCAATACTATGTTACTATGTACTGTTAGACAGACATTATGGGTAGGGTATAAGGTTGTACTAGATGACGTATGTTTTATACAACACCAATACTATGTATATGTAACTGTTAGACAGACATTATGGGTAGGGTATAAAGGTGTTACTAGATGGACGTATTGTCTTATTACAACCACCAATACTATGTTGTATGTAATGTTATACAGACATTATGGGTAGGGGTATAAGGTTGGACTAGATGGACGTATGTCTTTATACAAACTACATGCTATGTTACTATGAACTGTTAGAAGACATTATGGGTAGGGTATAAAGGTTGGACTAGATGGACGTAGGTCTTATACAACCTCCAATTATATGTACTATGTAACTGTATAAGACTTATGGGTAGGGTATTAAAGGTGACTAGATGATGTAGTCTTTCATACAACAACCAATACTGTGTTACTATGTACAGTAACTGTTAGACATTATGTATATTATGTACTGGGGCCGCTTCTGTTTAATCTGTTTATAAATGACTTAGAAGGGGGCATTGAGAGCAAGGTCTCTGTGTTTGCTGATGACACTAAATTTATGCAGAGCCTTTGGAAACTTCCAATGATGTGCAAGTGCTGCAAGCAGACACGATAGATTATCAAAATGGGCAGCAGAAGGGCAGATGAGATTCAATGTGATAAAGTAAGGTGATGGCATGTGGATTTAATATCCCTGTGCCACCTACACTAAAATAACTCTGTGTTAAGTGCATCTAAAATGGAAAAAGACTTGGGGTACTGGGAGAGGAACAGATGAGCTGTAGCAAAACAATGCCAGTAGCAAACGCTAGAGCTGACAAGATATTGTTTGTATAAAGAGGGAATGGAATCAAGAGAGGAAAATATTATTCTCCCTCTTAAAAGGCACTGGTAAGGCCACATTTGGATATGCGGTGCAGTTTTGGAATCCCATATACAAAAGGGACATCTTGGAAATTGAGGCAGTTCAGAGAAGGGCAACTAAATAATAAGGGGAATGGAGGGGCTTGAAAGCAGGCGATTAGACAAGTTAGGGCTGTTTACATGTGGAGAAGCGGCGGTTGCTGGGGACATTATAACCTTATACAAATATATTAATGGCCCATACAGTGAACTCTCTGGTGCATTGTTCACTAATAGGTCATATCACAGAGGACTCGTGGACATCCTTTTAAGGTTGGAAGAAAAGAAGTTCATACTTCAAGTTGGAGGGGGAAAGGGGTGGTTTCTTTACAGTGAGAAGGTGAAACGTGGAACTGTCTTCAGCAGAGGTGGTAATGGCAAGTTCATTGAATAACTTTAAAAAAGGCCTGGATAAGTTTTCTAAAACTAAAAAATATTGAGAATTACTGGTATTAATTGCATATAGATCTGGTTGATCCAGGGATACTTTCCGATTGCCGTTTGGAGTTACAGGAAGGAATTTTTTCCCCCCCTTTTAGCTGGGGTTTTTTGCCTTCCTCTGGATCAATGTTAGGTGGGTTAAAAAAAAAAAAAAAAAAAAAAAAAAGGGAATAGGTTGGACTTGATGGACGAAGTGTCTTTATTCAACCTTAATACTATGTTACTATGTATAGGGTATAAAGGTTGGATAGATGGAAGTATGACTTTATACAACCTCCAATACTATGTTACTATGTAACTGTTAGACAGACATTATGGGTAGGGTATAAAGGTTGGACTAGATGGATGATGTTTTATACACACCTCCAATATTGTATATGTAACGTAGAGAGACATTATGGGTAGGGTATAAAGGTGTACTAGATGGATGTATGTCTTATACAACCACCAAATATGTGTACTATGTACAGTAACTGTTAGACATTATGGGTAGGTATATAGATGGACTAGATGGTCGTATGTCTTATAACACTCCAATATATATTACATGTAACGGTTAGACAGATATGGGTAGGTATAAAGGTGGACTAGATGGACGTATGTCTTATTACAACCCTCCAATTTATGTTACTATAACTGTTATAAGACATTTGGGTAGGGTAAAGGGTTGGACTAGATGGACGATGCTTTATAAACCTCCAATACTATGTTGTATGTAACTGTTAGCAGACATTATGGGTAGGGTATAAAGGTTGGACTAGATGGACTATGTCTTTATAAACCTCCAATACTATGTTACTATGTAACTGTTAAACGATATTTGGGTAGGGTATAAAAAAATACATATTATATATGTAACGGAACAGACATGTATGGGTAGGGGTATAAAGTTTGGACTAGATGGATGTATGTCTTTAATAACCTCAATACTATGTTACTATGTAACTGTTGATAGACATATGGGTAGGGTATAAAGGTTGGACTAGATGGACGTGTCTTTATAAACCCTCCAACTATGTACTATGTAACTGTTATACAGACATTATGGGTAGGTATAAAGGTTGGACTAGATGGATATGTCTTATACACACCATCAATACTATGTTATATGTAAACTGTTAGACATTATGGTGGGTATAAAGGTTGGACTAGATGGACGTATGTCTCTTATACAACCTCCATACTATGTACTATGTAACTGTTAGACAGACATTATGGGTAGGGTATAAAGGTTGGACTAGATGAGTATATGTCCTTATATAACCTCCAATACTATGTTACTATGGACCGTTAGACCAGACATTATTGGTAGGGTATAAAGATGGACTAGATGGCGATATCTTTATACAACTCCAACTATGTTGCTATGGATGAAGTCTTTATACAACCTCCAATACTATGTTACTATGTAACGGTTAGACAGACATTATGGGTAGGGTATAAAGGTTGGACTAGATGGACGTATGTTCTTATACAACCTCCAATATTATGTTACTATGTAACTGTTATCGGACATTATGGGTAGGATAAAAGGGTTGGAACTAGATGGACGTAGACTTACACAAACCTCAATACTATGTAAGTATGTAATGTTAGACAGACATTATGGGTAGGGTATAAGGTGGACTAGATGTGAATGTCTTATATACAACCTCCAATACTATGTTATTATGTAAACGTTGACAGATTATGGTAGGGTATAAAGGGGTAAGATGGACGTATGTCTTTATACAACCACCAATACTAGTGTTACTATGTAAACTGTTATACAGACATTATGGGTAGGGTATAAAGGTTGGACAGATGGACGTATTGTCTTATACAACCCTCAATACTTGTTACTATGTACGTAACTGTTAGACATTATGGGTAGGGGTTATAAAGGTTGGACTAGATGGTCGTATCTATGTCTTATACAAACCTCCAATATATATTACTATGTAACTGTTAGAAAGACATTATGGGTAGTGTATAAAGGTTGGACTAGAGGGACGTATGTCTATACACCTCCAATACTATGTTAGTATGTAACTGTTAGACAGAATTATGGGTAGGGTATAAAGGTTGACTAGATGGACGTATGTCTTTATACAAACCCAATACTATGTTACTATGTAACTGTTAGACAGACATTATGGGTAGGGTATAAAGGTTGGACTAGATGGACGTATGTCTTTATACAACCTCCAATACTATGTTACTGTGTAACTGTTATACAGACATTATGGGTAGGGTATAAAGGTTGGACTAGATGGACGTATGTCTTATAAAACCTCCAATACTGTTACTATGTAACTGTTTTACAAGAATTATGGGTAGGGTATAAAGGTTGGACTAGATGACGTAGGTCTTTATACAACCTCCAATACTAGTTACTATGTAACTGTTAAAAGGGACAGACATTATGGGTAGGTATAAGGTTGGACTAGATGGACGTTTAGTCTTTATACAACCTCCCATACTATGTTACTATGTAACTGTTCTACAGACATTATGGGTAGGGTATAAAGGTTGGACTAGATGGTCGTAATGTCTTTTTTACAACCTCCTAGCACAGAGGCGAAGGCTCCAGAATGAATCTCTCGAGGAGCCCTTCAACCTTGTGGATATCCAGACTGGGGCCTTTGTCCAAGACGTCGAAGGAAAGAAAAGAACCGAATACCAACAGTGGAGGGGAAAATCAAGACAGAGAGAGAAACATGGTCATCCCATATGTAGGCAAAATCATGGTCTCCGAGAAATTAAGAGAATTTTCAATAACACCGTCTCCAGTCTGCTTTAAACCAAACAACACACTGAGCAGCTATAGGATTAGCATCCAAAATACCCAATAACCGGGGAAACACAAGATAACGACATCATAAAACTCAGTGGCAGAGTTACATTATATACCGTGAAGTGCAGAGTGACATCTTATACGCATGCAGTGAAGTGACATCATAATGCGCAGTGAGTGCATTGCAGAAGCTCTGAATCTGTATGTGGGGGAAGACCAAACGCAACTGGATAAACGTATTGCCCAGCTCAGCAAAGCCATTCTCGGATCAGGACTTCACGGTGTATCTGCATCTTAAGATAAAGGGGGGACTACCTTTGAAGAGTTGTACCGTTAGCATATTGGAAAAGGAACGTGACTTGGTTCAAGAGAGGTGTTAAGAAGGAGGCCAATTACGTGAAAATAAAGAAACCACGCCTAATAAGGGGGTGGGGGGGGGGGTTGACACCAACGTCCTGCCACTGTACAAATGCGTTTTGACACCTTACTCTGGGAGATCCAGATTTAGGACTTTTATTTGTAGAAGCGTACTAAGGTATAAAGATTGTACTAGATGGACTATGTCTGTTATAAAACACCAATACTCTGTTTACTATGTAACTGTTATAAGAACATTATGGTAGGGTATAGCTTGGACAGATGGACGTAATGTCTTTATACTACCACCAATACTACGTTACTATGTAACTGTTATACAGACATTATGGGTATGGTATAAAGATTGTACTACATGGACGATGTCTTTTACAAACACCATCTATGTTTCTACTATAACTGTTTACCGACATTATGGGTAAGGGTCACAAATAAAAAGGTTGTACTAGATGGACGTATGTCTTTATACACCTCCATGCTATGTTACCTATGTACTGTAGACAGACATTTATGGGTAGGGTTAAGTTGGATAGATGGACCGTCTGCTGTCCCTTTATTACAACCTCCATACTATGTTACTTAAAAAACTATGTAACTGTTCAGACATAATGAATCGGGTATAAAGGTGTGGACTATATTGACATAAGCCTTTATACAACCTCCAATACTATGGTTAGTTATTTAACTGTTAGAACAGACATTAATGGTAGTATAAGACTGGGACTAGATGGACATAATGCCTGTATTACCCTCCAATACTATGTTCGTATGTAACTGTTAGACAGACATTATTGGTACGGTATAAAGTTGGACTAGATGGACGTATGTCTTTATAACAACCTCCCATATTATTTTACTTGTAACGTTATCCAGCCTTATGGTAGGGTATAAAGGGTGGACTAGATGGGCCGTATGGACTTTATACAACCTAACATACTATGTTTATGATTACTTGTTTACAACATTATGGTAGGGGTAATAAAGGTTGGACTAGACTGACATATGCCTTTATACACCTCCAATACTATTTAGTATGACTGTGAGACAGACATGATGGGTAGGGTACAAAGACTGTGACTAATGGTCGTATGTCTTTTATACAACCTCTAAATTATGTTACTATGTAACTGTTGACGACATTTGTGGTAGGGTATAAAAAAATATCATATAATATATGTAACTGTTATACAGACAATTATTTGGTAGGGTATAAAGATTTTGACTAGATGGTTGTAATGTCTTTATACACCTTCCGATATACTATGTTCTAATGTAACTGTTCGACGGACATTATGGGTAGGGTATAAGTTTTGACTCGATTGGACGTAGGTCTTTATACAACCCTCCAATACTATGTTTCTAGGTAACTGTTATACAGACATTATTGGTAGGGTATAAAGGGTTGGACTAGATTGGATGTATGTGTCTTTAACCCCACCATATACTATTTACATGTAAATAAACTGTTAGAACATATGTGAGTGGTATAAGGTTGGACTAGATGGACGATGTCTTTTACAACTCCCATACTATGTCACTATGATGGTACTGTTAGACAGCATTATGTAGGGTATAAAGGTTGGACTAGATGACGTATCTGTCTTTATATAACTCCAATACTATGTTTACGATGTACTGTAGACAGCCCTTAGGGTAGGGTATAAAAGACTGGACTAGATTTGTCGCCGTCTTATAGTATGGCATGGTTATAAAAACCCTCCAATACTATGTTTCTATGATGAATGTCTTTATACAACCCCAATACTATGTTACTATGTAAACTGTTTAGAACGACATTATGGGTAGGGTATCAAGGTTGGACTAGATGGACGTATGTCGTTTATACAACCTCCAATATTATGTTACTATGTAAACTGTTCTCCGAATTATGGGTAGGGACTAAAGGGTTGGCTAGATGGACGTTGACTTTACACAACCTCTCATACTATGTTAGTATGTAACTGTTAGACAGACTTTGGGTAGGTTATAAAGGTTGGACTAGATGGATGGAAAAAAAAAAAAAAAATGTCGTTATACAACCTCCAATACTATGTTACTATGTAAACCGTTAGACGATATTATGAGTAGGGTATAAAGGTTGTACTAGATACGTATTTTTTATCACCACCAATACTATTTTACTATGTAACTGTTTATAAAACAGCATTAAGGGGTAAGGGTAATAAATGTTGGACTATATTGATGTAATGTCTTTTATACAACCACTAATACGTTTTACTATTACAGTAAACTGTTAGACATTATGTGTAGGGTATAAAGGTTGGAACAGATGGTCGTATTTCTGTATACAACCTCCAGTCCAATACTATATTACTATGTAACTGTTAGACAGACCTTCTGGTATGTATAAGGGTTGGACTTGATGGGACGTATGACTATCTACAATCCTCCAATACTATGTTAGTTGTTAACTGGTTAGACAGACATTATGTGTATGGTATAAGGTTTGGATTAAGATGACGTATAATGTCTTTATTATAACCCCAATAACTATGTTTCTATTACCTGTTAAACAGACATTATATGGGTAGGGTAAAACAGGATTACTAGATGGACTGATGTCTTTATACAACCACCTTCAATATTATGTTACGATGTAACTCGTGAGAGACATTATGAGTAGGGTATAAAGGGACTGATGGATGTCGTCTTTTAACATAACCCCAATACCTAGTGTCACTATGTACAGTAGACATAGCATTAGGTAGTGGTATAACGGGACTAGATGAGTCGTGATGTCGTTATACAAACCTCCAATATATGTTACTATGTCAACTGTAAACAGACATTATGGGTAGAGATAAAGGTTGGCTAGATGGACGTATGCTTCATACAACCTCCAAATTATGTACGACTACTGATAACCTGTTATACAAACATTGGTAGGGTATAAAGTGGTGGACTAGACTGGACACTATGCTTTACTACAAACCTCCAATGCTATGTTCCAGTATTCGGTTAACAGACATTATGGGTAGGTATAAGGTTACTAGATGGACGTATATGTCTTTATACACACCTCTCAATACTATGTTTTGGACATGTACACTAGTGGGTAACAGATATTAACGGGTGGGTGTATGCCTCTATACAACTCAATACATATTATAAATGTAACTTAGACAGACATTATGGGTAAGTATAAAGGTGTGACTAGATGGATGTATGTCTGCTTATAGAACTCTTCAATACTATGTTACTGTATACCTGTTTAGATCTACAGCATTATGTGGTATGGTATAGGTGGAAGCACTGGATTGTTAGCCGTCTTTAATAAACTCCACTACTATGCTTTACTATGTCAACTGTCTAACAGAAATTATGGGTAGGTATAAAGGTTGGACTAATGAACGTATGTCTTTAAATAACCACCAATACTATGTTATATTACAACTGTTAGACAGACATTCTGTGTAGGTATAAAGGTTGGAGCTAGATGATGTATGTCTTTTATAACACCCTACATACTTGTACTATGTACGTAGACTGTTAGACATTTATGTGGTAGGGTATACAAGGTTGGACAGATGGTCGTATGTCTTTATACTACCTCCCAATACTATATTCTATGTTTTAAACTGTGAACGCACATTATGTGGTAGGTACAAAGCTGGACTGATGGATCGTATAGGTCTTTATCACAACCTCCAATACTATGTTCTATGTACTGTCTATATCCATATTTCAAGGGTTAAAAATACATATTCTATGTACTGTCATAGACTTAGGGTAGGTGTATATGTTTGGTGACAGAATGACGTATGTTCTTTTAGAACCTCAATATTATGTTCCTATGTACGTAGATTACAGACCTTATGGGTAGGGTAATAAGGGTTGGACTAGATGGAGTCTGCACTTTTCAACCTCCAATGCTAGTATATGTTAACTGTTTTTATACGACTATGGTAGGGGTTGAAAGTTGGACTAATGGACGTGATGTCTTTAATACAACACCCATACTATGTTACTATGGTAAACCGTTATACAGACATATGGAATAGGGTATAAAAGGTGTGGATAAGATGGACGTATGTCTCTATACAACCACCATACTATGTATCCTATGTCACTGTTATACAGTACATTATGGTGTAGTTTATAAAGGTTGGACTAAGATGGAGTACTGTCTTATACAACCCCACTATACACTGTGTACTAACTGTACAGTACTGTTATACAATTATGGTAGGTATAGGTTGACTAGAATGGACTCATGTCCTTTTATTACACCTCCAATAAATTTACTATGTAACTGTTTAACAGACATTAGGGTAACGGTATAAGGTTGGACTAGATGGACGGATGCTAATACACCACAATACTATATAGTATTAACTGTTAACGACTTCTGGGTAGGGTGACAAGGTTTTGACTAGATGGACGTATGTCTTTATTACACCTACCAATATATGTTACTTGTAACTGTTTCACGACACTTATGGGTTGGGTATAAAGTGTGTACTAGATGGACGTCATGTCTTTTATAACAACTCCAATATTATGTTCATGTAACTGTTATACATGGACATTATGGGTAGGTGAAAAGGTTGACTAGATTGGACGTATGTCTTATCACACCTCCAATACTATGTACTTGTAGTACACTTTATAAGACATTATGGGTAGGGTATAAAGGTTGGACTAGATGGATGATGTCTTTATACAACCTCCAATACTATGTACTATGTAACTCAGTTAACAGACATTATGCTAGTGTCTAATAGGTTACTAGATGGACGTAGTCTTTATAAACCACCAATATATGTTACTATGTAACTGTTATACAGGCATTATGGTAGGGTATATAGTGTTGGACTAGATGGAGGGTATTTCTTTATACAACCACTAATCCTTATGTTACTATGTGATACTGTTACAGACATTATGTGTATGGTATAACGGGTTTGGACTAGATGGACGTATTCCTTTATACACCACCCATATAATATTTTACTATTACTGTTAACAGAATATGGGTAGGGTATAAAGGTTGACTAATGACGTATGTCTTATACAACCCCAATACTTGTTATTATGTAACCTGTTATAGACAACCTTATGGGTAGGGTATAAGTTGGATAGATGGACGTATGATTCTTATATAACCACCAATCAATGTTACTATGTAACTGTTAGACAAGACATTATGGGTAATGGGTATAAAGGTTTGACTGATACTGACTGTAATGTCTTTATCAAACCATCGCAATACTAGTTACAGTTACGTTTTATACAGCATTATGAGTAGGTATAAAGGTTTGGACTAAATGGACTGTATGCTTTATACCACTCCAGTCGTGTTACTATGTAACTGTTATACAGCACATATGGGTAGGTATAAAGGTTTGTGACTAGATTGACAGTATATCTTTATACAACCTCCACTACTATGTTACTCTGTAACTGTTATAACGAACAATTTGGGTAGGGTATCAAAGGTTTGGACTAGATGGACGTGATGAGCCCTTTATACACACCAATACTAGTTACTATGTAACTGTTTACATCACATTAATGGTAGGGTAAAAGTTTGGACTATATTGGACTATAGTCTTTATACAACCTCCATAATCTATTTACTATGTATGTTAACAACTTATGGGTGGGTAAAGGGTTGACTAAGACTTAAGTCTTATACCCACAGTTATATGAAGACACTAGGGTAGGTAGGTTGCGATACGTTGTCTTTATAACAACCTCCGAAGAGCTGATTTAGCTATTATGTAATAAACATATGGTCGGGTATAAAGCTTAACCTGTGGACGTCAACTGTGCTTTTATAATACCAAAGGTAAGAAGCTGATCCACGTAAGGGACATAAGATCAGAGAGGACTGTTATCCCGAATGTCAGTCTGAGAACGAATCAAACGTACATCTGTTAAACACACACTGAGAAGCGATAGGTACACTCAGATGACCAATGGTCTTATAAACCATCCGACTCAGAACTGCAGTGCAACTTGATTATAACGACATTGGTCAGGGTGATTATACAGGTGGGGAAGCTAAGGGTGACGTGAGTGAAAATGCTGATTGGTATTGAACCCACAACTGGCTGTTATGCCAGCTCATGGAAGACATGTCCTCATGCAGACTCATGCGGTAAGGGTACTAAGGATGGCTTAGAGGATAAGTACTCCTTTAAATTGACAAGTGCCTATGAAGTACTGACTGGTCTAAGTAGAGTGTTAGGTAACGTAAAAGAACACCTATAGGTGGGTAGGGGTTACAAGCGTAGACTGATGGACTTACCTGTCTGTTTAATGACCTTACTTGTAATATTAAGACTGGTTAAATTGAAATGGGTATGGTATAAAGGATTGACTGATGGACGCATGTCTTTATAAACCTCCCAATACTATGTTACTATGTAAACGTTATACAGACCATTATGGATTAGTGTATAAAGCCTTGGTACTAGAGACGTATGTCTTTTATATCAACCACCAATACATTTTACTCATGTAACTGTTATACGCCTTATGTGGTGAGTATAAAGGTTGGATCTGATGGACGAATGTCTTTTATACAACCTCAATACTACTGTTTCTATGTATCTGTTATACAGACATTATGGGTTAGGATAAAGGTTGGATTAGATGGACGTATTCTTTTATACACCTCTCCAATTACTATGTTACTAATGTAACTGTTCGACCTACATTATGGTAGGGTTATAAAGGTTGGATTTAGATGGACGTATAGTCTTTCATACAACCATCCAATATTCTATGTTACTATGTAACCTGGTTTACAGACATTACTGGGATAGGTATAAGTTGCTATATGGGACATATGTCTTTATACAACTCTCCAATACGATGTTACGTATGTAACTGTTAGAACGACATTATTGGTAGGTATAAAGGCTGGACTAATGGACTATATGCTTTTACCACCTCCAAACTATGTTACTAGTAACTGTTATACGACATTATGGGTAGGGTATAAGGTGACTAAGATGGACGTATGGTCTTTATATATACACTCCATACTTATGTTACTCTAGGTACCTGTTATACAGAACATTATGGGTAGGGTATAAAGGTTGGACTAGATGGACATATACTTTATACACCTCAATACTATGTTACTATGTCAACTGTTTAATCAACATTATGTGGTAGGGTATAAAGTGATGTGGACTAGATGACGTAATATCTTCCTTTATACAACCTCCAATCTATGTTAGTATGTAACTGTATAGCCAGACATGATGGTAGGGGTATGAAAGGTCTGGCTGCATGGCGTATACTTTATACAACCGTCCTATACTCTAGTTACTAGTAACTGTTTACAGACATATGGTAGGGTATAAAGTTGACTAGAACGTATGTCTTATCACCCATACTTGACTTATGGTAACTGGTTATACAGACATTATGGGTAGGGTTAAAGGATTTGACTAGATGGTGTATGTCTTATACAACACCATTATTTACTATTACTGTATACTCTGGTTAGGATTGACTAGATGGCTTATTCTTTAACAACATCTGTTACATATGTATCAGACATTATGGGTAGGAGTATAAAGGTTTGGACTAGATGGACGTATGTCTTTATTAAACCTCCAATTACTGTTTACTATGTAACTTTAATACAGACATTATGGGTATGGGTATAAATGTTTGACTAGATGGACGTAGTCTTTTATACACACCAATACTATGTTACTATGTAAAACTGTTATAGACATTATGGTTAGGTATAAAGTTGGGACTGATGGACGTATGTCTTTATAGCCACCTCCAATCTATGTACTATGTACCTGTTAAGCGACATTATGGGTAGGGTATAAATGTTAGGACTAGATGGATGTATGTCCTTTTATAACCTCCCAAGCTATGTTACTATTAACTGTTAAGCAGACATATGGGTATGTATAAAGTGGCTAGATGGGATCGTATGTCTTATAACCTCCAATAAGCTATGTGATGGCTTAACAACACGATTACTTGTAACTGTTAGACAGACATTATGGGTAGGGTATAAAGGTTGGACAGATGGACGTATGTCTTTATATAACCTCCAATACTTATGTTACTTGTAACTGTTCACTACAGTTATGGGTAGGGTATAAAGGGTTGACAATTGACGTATTACTTTATAACACACCTCCTCAAACTACTGTTACTATGTAACTGTTAACAGACATTAGGGTAGGGTATAAGGTTGGACTAGATGGAGTAATGTTCTTATAAACCTCCATACTATTGTTACTATGTAACTGTTATACGAGACATTAGAGTAGGGTATAAGGTTGTAACTGATGGGACGTATTTTTATAAACCTCCAATCCTATGTTCTATGTAACTGTTATACAGACATATGTGGTAGGATATAAAGGTGGACTAGATGGGATTATGTCTTTAGACAACCTCCTAATACTTGTTACTATTACGTAACTGTTAGACAGCATTATGGTAGGGTATAAGGTGGACTAGATATGGAGCTATGTCTTTATAATAACCTCCATATAATGTTTACTATGTAACTGTTATACGACATTATGGAGTGGTATAAAGGGTTGGATAGATGAACGTATGCTTTATATACACCTCCAATACTATTTTACTTGTAACTGTTAGACAGACATTATGGGTACGGTAGTAAGGTTGGCTTAATGGACGTATAGCCTCTTATATAACCTCCAATACTATTTTTACTATGTAACGTTAAGACAAATTATGGTAGGGTTAAAGGTTTGGGGACTAGATGGACGTATTCTTTATAAACCTCCAATACTATGTTACTAGTGTAACTGTTAGAAGACATTAATGAGTAAGGGTATAACAAGGTTGACTAGACTGGATGTATGTCCTTTATCATACTCCAATACTAGTTAGTTTACTATGTACTGTTATACAGAACATTATGGGTAGGGTAAATACGGTTGGCTAATGACGTTATCTTTTATACCAACCACTACATACGTGTTACTATGTAACTGTTTAAACAGACATTATGGGTAGGGTATAAAGGTTGGCTGAGATTCAGACTTATGTTTTATACAACTTCCCTACTATGTTACTATTACTGTTCTCAGACTTATGGGTGGGTATAAAGGTTTGGACTAGATGGACGTATTGTCTTTATACAACCTCCAATAGCAGTTTACGATTAACTGTTATAGACAACATTATGGTGTAAGGGTAAAAGGTTGGACAGATGGACGTATGTCTTTTATATAACTCCAATACATGTTACTATGTAAATGTTTATACAGACATTTTTTTTTTTTCTTGGTAGGGTCAAAATGTTGGGGGGGGGGGTGACTAGATGGACGTATGTCTTTATATAACCTCCATACTATGTTCTATGTAACTGTTATAACTACATACATTATGGGTGGGGTATACAGGTTGGACTAGATTGACGTATTATTTATACAAACTCCAATATTTTACTATGTAACTGTTTATACAGGACTTATTGGTAGGGTTAAAGTTGGACTAGATGCCGTATGTCCCTTTATCTAACCTCCAATACTATGTACTATGTAAATGTTATACAACCTTATGGGTAGGGTATAAGGTTGACTAGATGGGACGTATGTCTTTATATCACCTCCAATACTATGTACTATGTTAACTGTTATACAGACATTATGGGTAGGGTAATAAGGTTGGACTAGATGGACTATGTCTTTATATAACCTCCAATACTATGTTACTATTTATTATCTTTCACTATGTTCTTGGTTGGTCTGTCCTTTCACTTTCCTTCTCTCTTATCCCATTCCTATTATTAGACCTTGAATCTGGTTCTTTCTGTTTCCCCTCCCACATTCCATTCTGTCTGCCCCCATCCTCTTTCTATTATTCCACTTGCCTGCTTTATCTCACCATTACCTCCAGCTTCCAGACTTCTTTTCTTTACCCATCATCCTCATTTCCTACACAAAAAAGTGGAACCTCCTTGTGGACAAACCCAAGAAAAACCTTCTTGTCTTTAGGAAACGTGGGGAGGTTACACCAGGGACGTGACCTCATAATATCTACATTTCTACTGACATTTCTCACCATTACCCTGACACATACTGATTCTTTTCTTAAACTGACACAACCTACTGCAACACTGGTTTGTATCGCATCTAGTGCCTTACAAATGACAGACATACGTCATTCATTTTCAGCTCTTTTCTTTTAACCATTTCTATCAGAAAAATAAACCAACTACTCCATAGATAGGTCATTGCTAATATCTCCATATTCCATACTGCCAAATGGTTCCAAAAGATCTCCCTCGTTACACCTTCCACGCAACATGCTACAGTCTTCTCCCAACATCCCCCCATCCCCCTTGCCCCCCTTACGTTCACTCTGTCCTACTGACCCGGGGCTGAACTTCATATTTCCGTTCCATCAGATTGCAGAGGTTCTAGTTCCGCGCCAACTTGTAATCCGCCGCTCGCTCCATTTTTCCTCTAGTCTACAGCGTCTGTTTTTCTCTTCTGCGCGCGGCGCCGTATTTCCTGCAGTAAAAAATAATTAGGTTGGCTGCGGCCGGGCCCCCAAGGTCCCACGATTAGATCCTGTACCAACCAGAACTACATATCTGATCAGTATATATCACCAAACTACCGTATATGTATAATACCAGTAATTCTCAATATTATATGGTATCCCCTACCACCATAACTACAGTCCATATATTAATACCAGTATTCTCAATACTATATCGTATCCTGTACCACAACCAGGACTACAGTGAGTATTAATACCATAATTCTCAATATTAATATAGTTAATCCCTGTAACCAACAAGGCTACAGTATAGTATTTAATACAGTAATTCTCAATATTATATAGTACCCTGTACCACAGAACTACAGTATATGTATTCATACCAGTAATTCTCATATTATATATATCCCTGTACCAACCATAACGAAAAAGGAGGGGGAAGGGGGGAGGGGGGGGGGAGGTGGAGGGGAGGGGGGGGTAGGGGGGGTACAGGTACGTGATACTTGTATACAAAACGGCAAATTAACTAAAAAAGGTTGCTCATGGATATATAAGTCGTGAAAGAGAAGAAAAAGAGGCGGGGGGGGGGAATAAGGACGAAATGAATAAAAAAGGGAAAAACGAGGGGAGAGGAAAGAAAAGAAAGTTCAACGATCAATGGTAGTTCGCGGTTCTGCGCTCCGCTGCTGGCTCTCTGCCTCCGGGTTTGGTGGACGGTCGGACTTATCTCCTCCCTTTACCCTGTACAACCCGAACTACCTGAATATGTTAATTAATCTAACCGACATAATAACCCATTAATTCTCAAATATTATATAGTACATCCCCTCATAACCCATACCCACCATCACTACAGTACAGTATATTTACTTAAATACCATAATTCTCAATATTTAATATTATCCCCGTACCCAATCAACCATAACTACAACAATTACTATCATTACAATCCCCCGAATTTCCTCAATATTACATATTATCATACATATTCTCCTAGTCTCTCCATCCCTGTCCCCCTTCCCTAATCCCTTTCAAAAATCCCCTGTACCACCAACCAGAGACTAACAGTGTATGTATTAATCCCATAATTCTCAATATATATAGTATCAGTCATACAGTACTCATCTCATCCCTGTTCCCACGCAACTTACTACAGTATAATGTATTAATTATAATAAAACCAGTAATTCTCAATATTAATATAGTATCCCCTGTCCCACCGACTCCGGTATATGAATCATATATGATCAACCGAACTACAGTAATATGTGTATTAAATACCGGAGTAATTCCTTCAGTCTCCAATATTATATGTATCCCCTTACGCAACCATCAACTAACCAAGTACATATATTAATACGCATAATTCCTCAATACTATATAGTATCTATCCCTGTACCAACCACACACCAGGACTACAGTGGTATGTATTAATACCAGAATACCATAATGTCCGCAATAGTATATAATAGTATTCCCTGTACCAACCTTTATATCCTACCCATAATGTCTGTCTAACAGTTACATAGTAATATAGTATTGGAGGTTGTATAAAGACATACGACCATCTAGTCCAACCTTTATACCCTACACATAATGTCTAACAGTTACTGTACATAGTAACACAGTATTAGTGGTTGTATAAAGACATACATCAATCTTGTCCAACCTTTATACCCTACCCATAATGTCTGTCTAACAGTTACATATTAACATAGTATTGGAGGTTATATAAAGACATACGTTCATCTAGTCCAACCTTTATATCCTACCCATACTGTTATACAACCACCAAGACTATGTTAACAGTAACTGTTCAGACATTATGGTAGGGTATAAAGATGGACTATGATGTATGTTTGTACAACCATATATGTTTTACGACGCAATACATTTTATACAAAATACTGTCGGTTAGAACGTTGACAGTAGGGACGTATGGTCTTTATACAACTCCAATTACTATAGTTACTATGTAACTGTTACGTAACATTATGGAGGGTTATAAAGGTTGGATAGATGCGTATACTGTATTTATCAACCTCCAATACTATGTTACATGTAACGTAACGAAGAATTAGGTGGTAAAGTGGCTGATGAGATTCTTAAACAACCAACTATGCTTGAGATGTTTATCTCTACTATGTTATAACTCTTAACAGACATTATGGGTAGGGTCTAAAGGTTGGACTAGATGGACGCTTTGCTTTATACAACTCCAATACCTAGGTTACTATTGTAACTGTAAACAGACCATATGGGTGGGATATAGAACTGATTGATGCTGAACCACCCCTACTATTGTGTTGATGATGTCCTTTATTACAACTCCAAAAAATGTACTATGTAACTTTGACCAGACATTATGGGTAGGGATAAAGGTTGAGACAGATGCGTCTATGTTCTTATACAACCATCCAATACTATGTACTATGTAACGTTTAACAGACAGTATGGGTATGGGTATTAATTAGATGAAGATGATTATTATTTATCAACCCATGATTTTATATGGTAACTTTAGAACATATGGTTATAATAAAGTGTGGACATAGATGGACCTAGTGTCTGTTATACAACCTCCAAACTATGTTACACTTGATGTTACGTTAGAAGACATATGAGGGTTTAGGTATAAAGGTTGGACTAGATGGAAGTATATGCTTTATATAAACCTCCAATACTATGTTACTATGTAACTGTTTAAAAGACATTGGGTATGGTTAAAAACGTTATAGAGGCTGTTATGACAAGAGGACAGTATAGTAATTAACAGACTCAATGGACTAGTGCTTTGATGAATCTTTATACAACCTCCAAAACGTATGTTGGCAGATTATGGTTAGGTTAGACTAAGGTTGAGATTCAACTATCAACCGATCATAAGTACATGAACTTGAAAATGTATGGTTCTGGTATAAAGTGTTGGACTAGCATGACTTGGCTTTTAGCGAACCTCAAGATACTATTTGAAGTCCATGTTGTTACTTGAAGACATCTGTAGGTATTTATATTGGACTAGATGAATGAGTATAGTCTATTCTCAAACATACTTGTTACTATGTTTTGTAAAAACTGTTAGCAGCATTATGGGTAGGGTTTATAAGAGGTGACTAGATGGTCGAGTAGTCTTTACTATAGTTTGGCTAAATTCTTACAACCCCAATACTATGTTACTATGTACACTTTAGACAGACATTATGGGGTAGGGTAAAAGGTTGTACTAGATGGACGTATGTCTTTATACAACACCAATACTATGTACTAGTAACTGTTAGCAGACATTATGGGTAGGGTATAAAGGTTGTACTAGATGGACGTATGTCTTATTACAACCACAATACTATGTTAGTATGTCAATGTTATACAGACATTATGGGGTAGGGGATATTTTATAGGTTGGACTGATGGACGTTATGTCTTTATACAAACTCAATGCTATGTTACTATGAACTGTTAGACAGACATTAATGGGTAGGGTATATAAGGTTGGACCTAGATGGACGTAGGTCTTATACAACCTCCAATACTATGTTACTATGTAACTGTTATAAAGGACATTATGGGTAGGGTATAAAGGTTGGACTAGATGGATGTATGTCTTCATACAACCACCAATACTGTGTTACTATGTACAGTAACTGTTAGACAT
This sequence comes from Hymenochirus boettgeri, assembly GCA_019447015.1. NCBI lineage: Eukaryota > Metazoa > Chordata > Amphibia > Anura > Pipidae > Hymenochirus > Hymenochirus boettgeri. The sequence continues at coordinate 3,306 of JAACNH010004410.1, read as the reverse complement.
TATGTATATTAGTACTGGGGCCGCTTCTGTTTAATCGTTTATAAATGACTTAGAAGGGGGCATTGAGAGCAAGGTCTCTGTGTTTGCTTATGACACTAAATTATGCAGAGCCTTGGAAACTTTCCAATGATTGTGCAAGTGCGCAAGCAGACCTAGATAGATTATCAAAATGGGCAGCAGAATGGGCAGATGAGATTTCAATGTTGATAAAGTAAGGTGATGCGCATGCTGGATTTAATATCCCTTTGTGCCACCTACACCATAAAATAACTCTGTGTTAAGTGCATCTAAAATGGAAAAAAGACTTGGGGGTACTGGAGAGAACAGAATAGCTGTAGCAAAACAATGCAGTAGCAAAACGCTAGAGCTGCAAGATATTGTATTGTATAAAGAGGGGAATGGAATCAAAGAGAGAAAAATATTATTCTCCCTCTATACAAAGGCACTGGTAAGGCCACATTTGGAACTATGCGGTGCAGTTTTGGAATCCCATATACAAAAGGGACATCTTGGAAATGATGGCCGTTCAGAGAAGGGCAACTAAATTAATAAGGGGAAGGGAGGGGCTTGAATATGCAGGCAGATTAGACAAGTAGGGCTGTTTACAGGTGAGAGAAGCGGCGGTTGCATGGGGACATTATAACCTTATACAAATATATTAATGGCCCATTACAGTGAACTCTCTGGTGCATTGTTCACTAATAGGTCATATCAGAGAGGACTCGTGGACATCCTTTAAAGGTTGGAAGAAAAGAGTTTCATCTTCAAGTTAGGAGAGGGGGGGAAAGGGGGGTGGTTTCTTTACGTGAGAAAGGTGAAAACTGTGGAATGTTTACAGCAGGGTGGTTAATGGCAAGTTCATTGAATAACTTTAAAAAAAGGTCTGGATAAGTTTTCTAAAACTAAAAAAATATGAGAATACTGGTATTAATGCATATAGATCTGGTTGATCCAGGGATACTTTCCGATTGCGTTTGGAGTCAGGAAGGAATTTTTTACCCCCTTTTAGTGGGGTTTTTTTGCCTTCCTCTGGATCAAATGTTAGGTAGGGTTAAAAAAAAAAAAAAAAAAAAAAAAAAAAAAAGGAATAGGTTGGACTTGATGGACGAAGGTGATATTATTCAACCTTAATTTACTATGTTACTATGTTATAGGGTATAAAAGGTTGGACTAGATGGATAGTAGGGTGACTTTATACAACCTCCAATATATGTACTATGTAACTGTTAGACAGACATTATGGGTAGGGGTATAAAGGTTGGACTAGATGGTATGAATGCCTTTTATACAACCTCCAAATTATTGTACTATGTAACCGTTAGAGAGACATTATGGTAGGGTATAAAGGTAGTACTAGAGGATGTATGTCTTATACAACCACCAATATATGTGTATAGTACAGTAACTGCTTTAGACATTATGGGTAGTGTATATAGGACTGGATCTAGATGGTCGTATGTCTTATACAACCTCCAATACTATATTACTATGTAAACGTAGACATGACTATGGGTAGGTATAAAGGTGGACTAGATGGACGTATGTCTTATTACAACCCTCCAATTTATGCTACTATAACTGTTATAAGACATTTGGGTAGGGTAAAGGGTTGGACTAGATGGACGATGACTTTATACAACCTCCAATACTATGTTAGGTATGTAAACTGTTAGCAGACATTATGGGTAGGGTATAAAGGGTTGGATTAGATGGACTATATGTCTTTATAAACCTCCAACTATGTTACTATGTAACTGTTAAACAGATATTATGGGTGGGTATAAAAAAATACATATTATATATGTAAGACAGACATTATGGGTAGGGTATAAAGTTTGACTAGTGGATGTATGTCTTTATATAACCTTCAATACTCTGTTACTATGTAACTGTTAGATAGACATTATGGGTAGGGTATAAAGTGTGGACTAGATGGACGTGTCTTTATAACCCTCCATACTATGTACTATGTAACGTTATACAGACATTATGGGTAGGGTATAAAGGTTGGACTAGATGGACGTATGCTTTATACAACACCAGAATACTATGTTAATATGTACAGAACTGTTAGACATTATGGTAGGGTATAAAGGTTGGACTAGATGGACGTATGATTCTTATACAACCTCCGATACTATGTACTATGTAACTGTAGACAGACATTATGGGTAGGTATAAAGGTTGGACTAGATGACGTATATGTCTTATATAAACCTCCAATACTATGTTACTATGTAACCGTTAGACAGACATTATTGGTAGGTATAAAGATGGACTAGATGGTCGTATATCTTTATACAACCTCCATTACTATGTTGCTATGGATGGAAGGTCTTTATACAACCTCCAATACTATGTTATATGTAACTGTTAGACAGACATTATGGGTAGGGTATAAAGGTTGGACTAGATGGACGTATGTCTTTATACAACCTCCAATATTTATGTTACTAGTAACTGTTATCGGACATTATGGGTAGGAATAAAAGGGTTGGAATAGATGGACGTATGACTTACACAACCTCCAATTACTTATGTAAGTATGCTAATGTTAGACAGACATTATGGGTGGGTATAAGGTGGGACAGAGGTAGTGAATGTCTTTATAAACCTCCAATACTTAGTTGTTATTATGTAAACGTTGACCAGAATTATGAGTAGGGTATAAAGGTGGATAAGATGGACGTATGTCTTTATACAACAACCAATACTAGGTTACTATGTAAACTGTTATACAGACATTATGGGTAGGGTATAAAGGTTGGACAAGATGGAGTATTGTCTTTATACAACCACTCAATACTGTGTTACTATGTAACTGTAACTGTTAGACATTATGGGTAGGGGTTATAAAGGTTGGACTAGATGGTCGTATTCGTATGTCTTTATACAACCTCCAATAATATATTACTATGTAACTGTAGACAAGCATTATGGGTAGGTGTATAAAGGGTTGGACTAGAGGGACGTATGATCTGTATACATCCTCCAATACTATGTTAGTATGTAACTGTTAGACAGAATTATTTGGAGGTTGTATAAAGTCATACGTCCATCTAGTCCAACCTTTATACAACCTCCAATACTATGTTACTATGTAACTGTTAAACAGACATTAATCCATAGCAACATAGTATTGGAGGTTGTATAAAGTCATACGTCCATCTAGTCCAACCTTTATACCCTACCCATAATGTCTGTCTAACAGTTACATAGTAACATAGTATTGGAGGTTGTATAAAGACATTCATCCATAGTAACATAGTATTGGAGGTTGTATAAAGTCATACGTCCATCTAGTGT
>JAACNH010004409.1:0-24270 GCA_019447015.1 Hymenochirus boettgeri | reverse complement strand
TCCAATACATATGTTACTATAGCTAACTGGTATTACCCAGAACATTATGGGTAAGGGGATATAAAGTTGGACTAGATGGACGTATGTCTTTATACAACCTCCAATACTATGTTACTATGTAACTGTTATACATACATTATGGGTAGAGGTATAAAGGTGTAGACTTATATGGACGTATGTCTTTATACACCTCAATATATGTTACTATGTAACTGTATACAGACATTATGGGTAGGGTTATAAAGGTTGGACTAGAGGACGTATGTCTTTATACAACCTCCAATACTATGTTACTATGTAACTGTTATACAGACATATGGGTAGGGTATAAGGTTGACTAGATGGACGTATGTCTTTATACAACCTCCATACTATGTTACTATGTACTGTTATACAGGACATTAGGGTAGGGTTAAGGTTGATTAGATGGACGTATGTTTTATACAACCTCCAATACTATGTTATTATTAACTGTTATACAGAAATTATGGGTAGGGTATAAAGGTTGACGAATATGGATATTTCTTATATATATTGAAGTTTATTAAACAGGCTACAAATATGCATAAACAATAACTTGAAACAAACCAATACAATACATAGCATATGGCTTTTGGGACTAAAAATAAAACGTCTTTCCGAGAAGAAATCCAGAGAAGTCCAGAAAGACAATAAAAAGTCTTACAGCAGACAACAAATATAAAAACAATCTTATTTCAGATCTTTCTTAAAAGTAACTAAAATCGTCTCCAAGAGATATAAAGTAAATTCAACTCTTACATCAGAGAAAAAGAACACAAAATAAAACCGAGCCCGCCTACCTACACTCTAATATAACACACTGTCACCTACCTACACAGATAGATGATGAGGGGATACGACAACCGTTCGCACTATCACGCAAATAACTTAAAATATCTTACAGCAGAAAAAAGAAAACAAAGTTTGACTTGTTCAAGTTTATAAACCACATTTATTCCAACATCCATAAACGAGACAACAAGGAACAAATATTAAACCTAACATTAAACATATAAAACTAACATTTATAACATATTAAAACTAACATTATAACAATATTAAACCTAAACACACAAAGAAACATCAAACAAGAATCGTTTGGCTTCCGTAGAAACCTACTAAGGATACATTCACATTCTAATGCACTTAGACACTTGAGAGGGCAAAGTGTAAACTACTCACCCTGGAATGCATGAGCCCAGACATAAAACCACAAAGGGCCTAGGGCAAAAAAAGGGAAATGATAAGACAGGAAAACCACCACCAAGAAACATCAGGACCCTCAAGGGGGCTCAAGGTACAGGCCTCTCCACAGAGTTGACCATCTCCCTTCACTCATCCTCGTTTCTCCAGAGCTTCACCTTAAACAGTTCCCTCAGGATGTTGGAAACCACCACCTCACAGAAAGGACTTTATGCCTAATTGAAATTTGGACCGTGCACTCCACAGTGTAGAATTTTACTATGTGCTAACTAGAAATAAGGTGCTTAACTCAATACTTGCATGCCTTTGAGACACCCAATAAGCCCACCCCTGGTATGACATACCTGAGAGGCAGGGGATAACCAACTTTCTGCGACACCCTTTTGTAACTTCTATGTTAAAGGACAATAAGCAGGAAGTGGTCCATTGTTTCCTCAAGACCACTGCAGCTCTCCCCCGGGACACATTCGGTCATTGCGGGCGCCTACTTATCACTTGCCTTTACATAGAGTTTTCCATGGAGGAACGCCAAGCAATATCCCTAAACTTCGGGGGAACCCTGGGGTGGGACACCACTAAAGAGAGCCTATACTCAATATATTGCTTGGGCAGTCTTTTAAGACCAGCGGCTCATGGAAATAGGAAGACAAGAACCCTCTGGTCGATGTCCCTCCTAGGTGAGGATCTAATTTCTTCCATTCCCACTTGCCACTTCCTCATGGCTTTCAGGGCTCCTGCACATAGGAGGGGAGAGGACCTCGATGATTCCGCAGACTCTTTACCAAGCCGCCTTCATCCAAGACCCAAGAAATGGAGTGACCCAGCTCTTAAAAATCTCTACCCACAAAGAGGCTTCTCTTCGAGGAGGTTTGCAAAGTTGTTTTAACAAACATGTTCACAAAAGAACACGACAGGGTTGAGCATGCCCACCCTCCTCCCTCTTCCTTTGCCGGTAGGCGACAGTCCTTTTGATTAGGTTCAGTTTGTTTCCCCATAAAAGCAGGAAAAACAAACTATTGATTCTTGCATAGTACTTCTCTGGCAAAAGGCACACAGTACTTACTACAGAAAAAGCGGGACCAGGTAAGTCTTGATCAATGAAACCCTTTCACTAAGAGTGTATGGTCTCCCCTTCCTGATCCACCCGATGGAAATGCAAGTTCCAACCTAGACACCCAATTTGTCTCAGCGAAACACCTTGGCCAAAAGTGATCCCTAAGATCTTAATTTTGGGAGGCAGGAGCTCAGGGAAGATTCCCGGGAGGTTAAAGGCAGGCTCGCCTTCTTTTCCCATCCAAAGAAGCTTCACATTTGTTCCTGTTGATGAGGGAACCTGAAGCCTCAGAATACTCTTGTACCAGTTCGGCCACCTCGACGCCTCGTCGGAGCTTGAGACTACCAGAGTAATGTCATCCGCATAGGCAGCTACCTTAAGGAAACTCCCGGAAGAGAAGGTACCCCCGCAGCACGCTGCCCATCAAAACCTCTGATCAGAGGATCTATGGCGAAAGCGTAAAGCAGAGGGCTGAGCGGGCAACCCTGCCTGACCCCAGAAGAGACCAAAAGGTTCCCCAACCAGCCATTCACAAAGGGAATGCTTTCAGCGCCCTTCATACAAAAACCATGAGCCAATTGATGAAACCCTCAGGAACACCGTATCTTCCAAGGACACTCCAGAGTACTTGTGATTCACTCTATCAAAGGCCTTAGACTGGTCCAGTGACAAAAGGTTTTTCCCCACTCACAAGACCTGCAACGCATTAGGGCCTCCCGGACCCCCAATACTGCGGAAAAGGTGGATCTACCCTAACGGTGCAGTGCTGCGAGGGAGAAAAGCACCAGGTGTGCTACCTCAAAAGAGGCGATTGAACAATACTTTTGCCAAGATTTTCCTATCCGTATTGAGTAAAGCGATGGGGCGCCAGTTCTCAATATAGGATAGAATCTAACCCTTTTGACAGCAGAATCAAAGGAGAACGCCTCATGGAGGGTGGAAGGAGACCCTCAGAAAGGGAGTCCGAAAAAACCTCCACAAGACTAGGGCCAGGACATCACAAAAGGCCTTGGTAGAACTCCGCCGTGAGCCCATCGGGCCAGGGGATTTCTTAACAGCAAGGCCTTCTATGGCTGCCCCCACCTCCTCCACAGTGATATCCCCTGTCAAAGAATCCCAAGGAATATCAGATCTTGTCTGAACAGGAGTCTGCTCCAAAAAGTTGGATATGCCGGCCTGGCTGAGCTCTTTCTCAGACAAGAGGTCAGCATAAAAGCTCTTAAAAACCGACAGGATACCTGCTGGAGATGTCTCCAGGGTCCCATCACTCCCCCGCAAACCGCTAATCGATTTGCGAGCGATGGGTCCCTGCAACTCTGATAGGGATCGGGAGAATGGTGTGACCCATAATTCCTCTCAAAGTTCAGGGAGGCCAGCCGGTCATACTGGAACCTCCTCATCTGAGACTTACCCTGGTGATCTCCAAAGTCACCACAATCAGACACAGCCTATCCAACTTCCTCTTAAGTTTTAGATAGGCATGATATTTACTCTGTACCTTATCAATCGCTAGGCCTCGAAAGAGTCGTGCGGTCCTCTTTTTGGTGATCTCCCACCATTCCGTCCTACTGCGGCAGACATCCTTCAGGGACTCCTGATCTGAAAGAAGGCAAAAAAGACTGTTTAGTACATTCCTCGTCAAGGATGGTCAAATTGAGGTGCCAGAAACCCTTACCTCTCGGGGGGCCTCTGGAATATTCAAGGACATGACCACCAACAGTGATCTGAGAACTCTACTGCCTTCACCTCAAGAGGAGAGTAATAGAGTCCTTTTTAACAAAAAACCTATCTATCCTACTACTACTACTACCTCTATGAAAAGTGTAACCCGTGAGGCCTGGAGATTGGCGAATGTGCACATCTACCAGACCGCCTCTCTAACTAAGCCATTCAAAATACGCTGTCGTACCCCAACCTGCCAGCCTGGCCTCTCCTGTCCATTGGCCTAGCGATGGGTGTTAAAATCCCCACCAACAACTACAGGCTGGGCTGTAAAAGAAAGGGCTTTATTCTGGTAAACAATCCTTCCTCTCGGCCTTCGTCTGAGGGCCATAAAATTTATTAGCCGAAGAGGCGAACTGTTCACCAGAAACATCCATAAGTAGCATGCACGTCCCATCTCGATTTCAATCACCCGTTTGACTGTTACCATATCTGTTTTAAAAAGAACAGCCACTCCACTGTAAGGCTCGGCGGCAAGAGACCAAAAGGACGGTCCACAGGACCAGTCCCCCTTGGCGCGATGCAGATCTCAGCCAAGGTGGTGAGCCGGTTCCTGCAAAAAGAAAAGTTGCCTCAACTCGGGAGAGAAAAAATAACGCCATGCTACGTGCACTTACAGACTTGATGAGGCAACATTAATTGTTGCACATCTTATTGGAGGGGCACAGCCATTTACAAGGTGATGAAGTTATGGGGGGTTTTTCATTTACCCTTCTTTACCCTCCTACCCTCATCATCGACCCTTCCCTCTTAGCTGAGAGGCCGGATGGCAACCGCTTCAGCCTCCTGATTGTCTATAAAAATTAAATCACTGGAAGGAGAGGTTTCTCTAGCTAATTCTCTCTCTAGACCTCGCTTATTCTTCCCTCCAGACTGTCCTCTCCTAACACAGAGTAAGGATTTTTAAGCGGAAAGACAATTTGGGAATGGGCTTGTTCCTCTTGCTCCCCCACTTCCCACCAAACTCCATCCCCCCCTTCTCGACAGTGGAGGACCTTCGGACTTGGAAGCAGAGTTACCAACTGGGTGAGATATTTGGGCAAGAGCCCCCCTTGACTTGGATCTGGTAACCCTGGCTTCGGGCTTATAAATAGGTCCAGAAATGAGCTTGGGTTTGGGTGACCCTGATATATTTTGGTCATCTCTGCTCTGGGAGCTTCCTGTGGAGTCACAGTGACAGGCTCCGCAGGCATGGTGGTACTCTCTTTGGCCCCAGAGCAATGCGAAAAGGACACTTCTCCAGCGTCACTGCTTCCCCAGCAACGTGCTACAACCTCAGAGCTCACTTCCTCAGAGACTACCATCTCCTCTGCAAACTCTTGCGCAACTTGCTGCCAAGAGACGGGGCAAGAGGTGTAAGTGTGCCCATTCACACCCGCAGAGGTTGCAACAGACACTGTTAGGGCAGTCTTTCGCATTGTGCCCCCAGCTCAAGGCATAGGGCACACTTCAGTTTGTCACAATACATTGAAAGATGACGAAACGACCCGCACTTCCAGCACTGACGCGGCTGGCCCGGGTAGAAGCATTGTATCCTATCCCTGCCGATAAAGGCAGAATTCGGGATGTGCTGGGTAACGTTACGGACTGTGTTCAGTTTAACGCTCACTTCCAACCCCATCCCAAATTCCCACTGTCATCAAGGTTTTTAAACAGTGGTCGCTTTGGACGGAGCCGTATCTCCCAAGCCAGGTGCGGAGGTCTGAGGGCGGAATGCTCTCATTAAAGACCTTTATGGTCACTCTCACGACACCCGGCCGGGAAACCGCCACCACCCGAAAGCCAATCCACCAAGCAGGATCCCTGTCATACTTTTTCCAAAACTCATCCAGACCTTGGGGGGACACAAAGCTGATGACAAACTCCCCCGGACTGGGCCCAGAAATAAAGGCAAAGATGTCCACTGCCTCAACCCAACCTGGAGGAGTCTGTCAATCACCTGCTGCCTATCCGGAGAAGGGCCCTCCCCCACCCACTTCAAGTTCACCACATTCCTCTACCCCCACCGCCACTGTACATGTTACCATACACAGATGTTTGTGCGTTAGCAGGAACAGTCCTCCGTGTAGCGAATGAGTGGCTCTGGCAGCGGACGCATATGATGTAGTTTGGTCCTGCAGATGAAACTGGAGGCTGCTTAGCGGAAACAGATTGAACCTTAGTGCAACTGGGACCAGATGATCCAGCAGATCTAACAGGGGGGACAGACACAGACTCGACAGGGGGAGCCTTGGACAGACACTGGGGCTGACACAGAGGGAGATTGGGAGACAGACACAGCAGGAGGCGGGGAAAGGGAAACAGGTGCTGGGCCAGCAGGGACCGGGTGATCACACTTACCACCTATTGGTGGACCCTCCATCCCGCTGGCCTCAGGCTCTGCCGCCATCTCTCGATCTGGGGGGATCGATCACCCAGAGCCTCCGCCATCTCCAGCTTAGGAACCAAGATTTTAGATTCCCCTAAACTTGCCACCGCCTTCTTCCAATAGAAACTTGCTTGGGGACTTTAACTGTAGGCAAACGTCTTTGCTGATCTCTTCCTCTACCAAGATGGCCGCCGGGACTTGCTTGGGACAGCACGTGAGATAACTTCCTGCTTCCCTGACCTCTCTTCTCCTTAGCTTCCTCAGGTGCAGTGCTAATAGCAGGATCTGTGCTGATTGGTCCACTGCGAGATCCATCTCCTTCCTGTACCACAGCCTCTGGAACACCAGAACCAGCTGACACAGCCTTTGGATCCAAAATGGCCGCTGCAGGTACTTTCCTCTCACTGCCCTGAAACTTAAAGATTGCTCTTTACATATGGGAACTTTATCTGCACGTTCCTTACCAGCCGCACTGACAGACTCTTCTCCTTTCTGGGCAGGTTTGGCAGTCAGGGAGGAGCATGGAGCACTGGTAGCTGCAGGTGTGATGTCACTGGCATACAGGATCCCAAGATGGCCGCCGAACCACATGTTCCAGCCATGTTTGGTGTGGTAGACTCCAGGCACTTGGTGTTGTGGAATTAAAGGGGTTTGCACTGCATGGTTGGAAAACAAATTTGGAAACCACAACTTTCTTTCCTTTCTTGTGCTTTTCCCTATTTTCCTCCTCTTTGCCAGATTCTCATCCATGGAGAATTCCAGTTCCTGCTCTTTTATGGGAGATTCCAGACATTTTATTTCTTTCAGCAAACGGGGGATTTAGGATCTTCCACAAGCCCAGTCCACTTCTTTCTCCTTGTCTTTTTGTCCAGGTGTTACTGATGGGGAAACTGGTGACCGAGACCTCCCTTCAGAGGCCCCAGGCACCTCCACCCCCTGCCTGCACCGACACTGGGGAGACCTGAAATGAACAGCATGGCTGGGCCTTAGCTGTATTCCCCCTGCATTTGCTCTCCTTCTCTGCCTGGAACGATCCCTCAGGGTATAAGCCTCCCGCATAGGACCAATTTCATCTCCCAAGGCCTGTTCCTCCTTGGTAAGCAGCTCAAATTCTTTTCCATGGCAGAAATTATAGCTTGGGTCTTGGGATTGGATGTAGAAACATCCCCGCACAAAGATCTTTTTTTTTGTTTAATTCTACTTCAAGGGATCTTACATTTTCTTTTATAGCAACATATCTCTTTAGGCCGTTTGCCAGGGCCTCTGCAAATCCAGGATCCCCAGGCTCAAGGTGTTTTTTTTTGGCCCAGGAGGATTAGCAGCAGAAGGCCCAGGCTCCGGACCAGGGCTCTTGGAGGCCATAGTAGGCCCAGAACAGTGAACCAAAAACGGATATTCAAGTAAGCACTTGTTGGAGCTCAGGAGCACACATAACACAACCTTCACCTCCAATGACTATGTTACTATGTAACTGTTATACAGACATTATGGTTAGGGTATAAAGGTTGGACTAGATGGACGTATGTCTTTATACAACCTCCAATACTATGTTACTATGTAACTGTTATACAGACATTATGGTTAGGGTATAAAGGTTGGACTAGATGGACGTATGTCTTTATACAACCTCCAATACTATGTTACTATGTAACTGTTACACAGACATTATGGGTAGGGTATAAAGGATGGATTAGATGGACGTATGTCTTTATACAACCTCCAATACTATGTTACTATGTAACTGTTATACAGACATTATGGGTAGGGTATAAAGGTTGGACTAGATGGACGTATGTCTTTATACAACCTCCAATACTATGTTACTATGTAACTGTTATACAGACATTATGGTAGGGTATAAAGGTTGGACTAGATGGACGTATGTCTTTATACAACCTCCAATACTATGTTACTATGTAACTGTTACACAGACATTATGGGTAGGGTATAAAGGTTGGATTAGATGGACGTATGTCTTTATACAACCTCCAATACTATGTTACTATGTAACTGTTATACAGAAATTATGGGTAGGGTATAAAGGTTGGACTAGATGGACATATGTCTTTATACAACCTCCAATACTATGTTACTATGTAACAGTTATACAGACATTATGGGTAGGGTATAAAGGTTGGACTAGATGGACGTAGTCTTATACAACCTCCATACTATGTTACTATGTAACTGTTATACAGACATTATGGGTAGGTATAAAGGTTAGACTAGATGGACGTATGTTCTTATACACCTCCAATACTATGTTACTATGTAACTGTTATACATACATTATGGGTAGGGTATAAAGGTTGGACTAGATGGACGTATGTCTTTACAACCTCCAATACTATGTAAACTGTTATACAGACATTATGAGTAGGTATAAAGGTTGGACTAGATGGACGTATGTCTTTATACAACCTCCAATACTTGTTACTGTGTAACTGTTATACAGACATATGGGTAGGGTATAAAGGTTGGACTAGATGGACGTATGTCTTTATACACCTCCAATACTATGTTACTATGTAACTGTTAGACAGCATTAGGGTAGGTGTATAAAGGTTGGACTAAATGGACGTATGTCTTTATACAACCTCCAATACTAGTTACTATGTAACTGTTAGAGGACATATGGGTAGGGTATAAAGGTTGGACTAGATGGACGTTGTCTTTATACAACCTCCAATACTATGTTACTATGTAACTGTTTAACAGACATTATGGGTAGGGTATAAGGTTGGACTAGATGGACGTATGTCTTTATACAATCCCAATACTATGTTACTATGAACTGTTATACAGACATATTGGGTAGGGTATAAAGGTTGGACTAGATGGACGTATGTCTTTATACAACCTTCACTACTATGTTACTATGTAACTGTTATACAGACATTATGGGTAGGGTATAAAGGTTGGACTAGATGGACGTATGTCTTTATCAACCTCCAATACTATGTTACTATGTAACGTTATCAGACATTATGGTTAGGGTATAAAGGTTGGACTAGATGGACGTATGTCTTTATACAACCTCCATACTATGTTACTATGTAACTGTTACACAGACATTATGGGTAGGGTATAAAGGTTGGATTAGATGGACGTATGTTTTATACAACTCCAATACTATGTTACTATGTAACTGTTATACAGAATTATGGGTAGGGTATAAAGGTTGGATAGATGGACGTATGTCTTTATACAACCTCAATACTATGTTACTATGTAACAGTTATACAGACATTATGGGTAGGGTATAAAGGTTGGACTAGATGGACGTATGTCTTTATACAACCTCCAATACTATGTTACTATGTAACTGTTATACAGACATTATGGGTAGGGTATAAAGGTTAGACTAGATGGACGTATGTCTTTATACAACCTCCAATACTATGTTACTATGTAACTGTTATACAGACATTATGGGTAGGGTATAAAGGTTGGACTAGATGGACGTATGTCTTTATACAACCTCCAATACTATGTTACTATGTAACTGTTATACAGACATATAGTAGGGTAGGGTATAAAGGTTGGACTAGATGGACGTATGTCTTTATACAACCTCCAATACTATGTTACTGTGTAACTGTTATACAGACATTATGGGTAGGGTATAAAGGTTGGACTAGATGGACGTATGTCTTTATACAACCTCCAATACTATGTTACTATGTAACGTTAGACAGACATTATGGGTAGGGTATAAAGGTTGGACTAATGGACGTATGTCTTTATCAACCTCCAATACTATGTTACTATGAACTGTTAGACGACATTATGGGTAGGGTATAAAGGTTGGACTAGATGGACGTATGTCTTTATACAACCTCCAATACTATGTTCTATGTAACTGTTACAGACATTATGGGTAGGGTATAGAGGTTGGACTAGATGGACGTATGTCTTTATACAACTCCAATACTATGTTACTATGTAACTGTTATACAGACATTATGGGTAGGGTATAAAGGTTGGACTAGATGGACGTATGTCTTTATACAACCTCCAATACTATGTTACTATGTAACTGTTATACAGACATTATGGGTAGGGTATAAAGGTTGGACTAGATGGACGTATGTCTTTATAAACCTCCAATACTATGTTATATGTTACTGTTATACAGACATTATGGGTAGGGTATAAGGTATAAAGGTTGGACTAGATGGACGTATGTCTTTATACAACCTCCAATACTATGTTACTATGTAACTGTTAGACAGAATTATGGGTAGGGTATAAAGGTTGGACTAGATGGATGTATGTCTTTATAAACCTCCAATACTTTGTACTATGTAACTGTTATACAGACATTATGGGTAGGGTATAAAGGTTGGACTAGATGGACGTATGTCTTTATACACCTCCAATACTATGTTACTATGTAACTGTTATACAGACATTATGGGTAGGGTATAAAGGTTGGACTAGATGGACGTATGTCTTTATACAACCTCAATCTATGTTAATTGTAACTGTATTACAGACATTATGGGTAGGGTATAAAGGTTGGACTAGATGGACGTATGTCTTATACAACCTCCAATACTATGTTACTATGTAAACTGTTATACAGACATTATGGGTAGGGTATAAAGGTTGGACAATGGACGTTGTCTTTATACAACCTCCAATACTATGTTACTAGTAACTGTTATACAGACATTATGGGTAGGATAAAAGGTTGGACTAGATGGCGTATGTCTTTATACAACCTCCAATACTATGTTACTATGTAACTGTTATACAGACATTATGGTAGGGTATAAAGGTTGGACTAGATGGACGTATGTCTTTATACAACCTCCAATACTATGTTACTATGTAACTGTTATACAGACATTATGGGTAGGGTATAAAGGTTGGACTAGATGGACGTATGTCTTTATACAACCTCCAATACTTCTAATATATAAAGATAAAGACAACAGTGCTGGAATATATTTATAATATATCAGCCTTATTTATGTTAACCTCACTTCTATGTTTTTAGTGTTGCTGTTACATCTGGTCATCAGTAAGTCATGTTTGTAACATTATTATTATTATGTGAAGAGAAAAATTTCCCACTTTCAGATGACCGACGGAGTCATTTACTGAGAGCTGCTAACATAAGATTCTCATTAAAGTAACACTAACCTATGTAACGTGACTTTAAGAAGAGAATTGCGGCAGTTGTGTGGGCTTTGCAAAACATCACTTGTTTAGCTGTGGCAATCAGATCCGTTGCTGTGTTTATATGTTTACACCAGTGAATTGCTGCCATAAAATTCACGATATTTACCCAAGACGCAAAAAGTGGTATTTGAGCCCTGAAATGTAGGAAGTTGAATAAATCTGGAGGGCAGAATGTTGCATGTTGGGTTGGCCGTGTATCCAGTAATGATGGTTCCGCGACGTCATTTTTAATTTATGTCTTTGATTGACTTTTTGCAAGGAATTCATGTATCACGTATTTAAAGTTTACAATATCATGCATGATATTGTAAGTTCCAACAATCTCTGGTCTCTCATCAGTGGATGTAACACAATGTCCTCCGCTAGCTGCACCTATAGCCAATTTTGCTGGGATGCAAGTTACGCTGAACACGGTTGAAAGATTAATTGCATGAGAAATATCAGCTGAGGCCAGAAATACCTGAGAGTGGCCAAGAGCAAACTGAGAGACAGGGACAGACCTGACACCTGGCGATCCACCCTGCCAAAGTCCTGGACAATGAAAGGGGATCCCGGAAGTTTCTCACGAAGCCAACTTTGTAGGGCTCATTCTGAATATTGAGGGAGTCTCTGATCTGAGGACACCATGCTTTAGGTCTTCATCCGGGGTACTATTATCTGAGGATGGGCACTTGGGAGAGGATAATCCAGTCCAATTTACGTTGATTGAAGATTTTTCACCACTTATCCAACTTGATGGTCTACTTGGAGAGACTTTCAAGTCCAACATCTTTAACAACTAAACACGTCCAGGTGAATTTAACTTAAATTTGGCTTATAAATGACCTGGATGGCTGAAAAACTTGATGTGATATGCGAACATTATGTTCATTAAATAATTCAGATTTATTTTATATCCCTTTTCTAGCAGGTTGTGGGCAGCCTGTAATTGCAGAACGTATAGTGGGGGGCAAGGATGCTCTTTATGGAAAATGGCCTTGGCAGGTCAGCATCGTCTATGAGGATTCTCATATATGCGGTGGAGCGTTAGTGTCCAGTAAATGGGGTGTTTCTGCAGCTCATTGCTTTTCTGGGTAAGCCATGTCATTGCTTTTGGGTAAGCCATGTATACAAAGGATGGTCCAAGAGTTAAAATATATATAAAATCAGAATGTAGAGGTGTTCTGGATAGAAGTTTTTCATAACATTCTATATTTTTAATGGTAGATTGAAATAAATGATAGATAGAATCACATCTTCCAGCATTGATTACCAAGTTGAGAGGAATTTGAGAGGGTTTCTCCAATGAGATGGTTAAAAGTCTCTCCATGATGCAGTCTGTACTGTATGCATGAATACAAACTGTGTCAGGACATGTCAGAAGATCAGCGGAGGAGAGCGAGACTGGCTAAGTTCCATATCTTTCCTTGACTCCTGCAGGTTATATGAAGAACAGTAGGTAAGACACAGCTTCTTTACTCCCGTTCTTCAATTAAACTACAATCACCAAACTTAGTTTAAGCAGTGGAGATACCCTTTAAAGCAGAAATGCGACTCTCAAAGAAGTTAGTATGAATAAAAGCCCTTCAGTTGTACCTTTAAAATGAACCCTGGATCATGTCTCTAGGTAAAACTTGTAAGAAATGACATTGCTTTTAAAGGTTCAACCATGTCACTTCATATACACTTCCTGCTTTCAGTAGCTTGTAGCCATGTGAAAATTCCCTCAACTGTCTTTTTTAAAGACATTTTCAAACTGGCCTTTAAAAGCCTGTTTTTTTGTCTTTGGAAAGATCCAGAAGTGTAGTGATGACTTCACTTATAAGAAAATTCACCTGGGTGAGTTTTACACTATTTATCATGTCCTATTAATAAAATAGAGAAAATTCCCCTGGGTGAGTTTTACACTATTTATCATATCCTATTAATAAAATAGAGAAAATTCCCCTGGTGAGTTTTACACTATTTATCATATCCTATTAATAAAATAGAGAAAATTCCCCTGGGTGAGTTTTACGCTATTTATCATATCCTATTAATAAAATAAAGAAAATTCCCCTGGGTGAGTTTTACACTATTTATCATATCCTATTAATAAAATAGAGAAAATTTCCTGGGTGAGTCTTACACTATTTATCATATCCTATTAATAAAATAGTGTAAAACTCATCCAAGGGAATTTTCTCTATTTTATTAATGGATATGATAAATAGTGTAAAACTCACCCAGGGGAATTTTCTCTATTTTATTAATAGGATATGATAAATAGTGTAAAACTCACGCAGGGGAATTTCCTCTATTTTATTAATAGGATATGATAAATAGCGTAAAACTCACCCAGGGGAATTATCTCTATTTTATTAATAGGATATGATAAATAGTGTAAAACTCACCCAGGGGAAATTAATAGGATATGATAAATAGTGTAAACTCACCAGGGGAATTTTCTCTATTGTATTAATAGGATATGATATGATAAATAGTGTAAAACTCACCCAGGGGAAATTTCTCTATTGTATTAATAGGAATATATAAATAGTGAAAACTCACCCAGGGGAATTATCTCTATTTTTTAATAGGATATGATAAATATGTGTAAAACTCACCCAGGGGAATTGTCTCTATTTATTAATAGGATATGATAAATAGTGTAAAACTCACCCAGGGGAATTATCTCTATTTTATTAATAGGATATGATAAATAGTGTAAAACTCACCCAGGGGAATTTTCTCTATTTTATTAATAGGATATGATAAATAGTGTAAAACTCACCCAGGGGAATTTTCTCTATTTTATTAATAGGATATGATAAATAGTGTAAAACTCACCCAGGGGAATTTTCTCTATTTTATTAATAGGATATGATAATAGTGTAAAACTCACCCAGGTTAATTGTCTCTATTTTATTATAGGATATGATAAATAGTGTAAAACTCACCCAGCGGAATTATCTCTATTTTATAATAGGATATGATAAATAGTGTAAAACTCACTCAGGGGAATTTTCTCTATTTTATAATAGGATATGATAAATAGTGTAAAACTCACGCAGGGGAATTTCCTCTATTTTATTAATAGGATATGATAAATAGCGTAAAACTCACCCAGGGGAATTATCTCTATTTTATTAATAGGATATGATAAATAGTGTAAAACTCACCCAGGGGAAATTAATAGGATATGATAAATAGTGTAAAACTCACCCAGGGGAATTTTCTCTATTGTATTAATAGGATATGATAAATAGTGTAAAACTCACCCAGGGGAATTTTCTCTATTTTATTAATAGGATATGATAAATAGTGTAAAACTCACCCAGGTTAATTGTCTCTATTTTATTAATAGGATATGATAAATAGTGTAAAACTCACCCAGGTGAATTGTCTCTATTTTATTAATAGGATATGATAACTAGTGTAAAACTCACCCAGGGGAATTGTCTCTATTTTATTAATAGGATATGATAAATAGTGTAAAACTCACCCAGGGGAATTATCTCTATTTTATTAATAGGATATGATAAATAGTGTAAAATTCACCCAGGGGAATTATCTCTATTTTATTAATAGGATATGATAAATAGTGTAAAACTCACCCAGGGGAATTGTCTCTATTTTATTAATAGGATATGATAAATAGTGTAAACTCACCCAGGGGAATTATCTCTATTTATTAATAGGATATGATAAATAGTGTAAAACTCAGAGTTTTACACTATTTATCATATCCTATTAATAAAATAGAGACAATTCACCTGGGTGAGTTTTACACTATTTATCATATCCTATTAATAAAATAGAGAAAATTCCCCTGGGTGAGTTTACTATTTATCATATCCTATTAATAAATAGAGACAATTCCCGGGTGAGTTTTACACTATTATCATATCCTATTATAAAATAGAGACAATTCCCTGGGTGAGTTTTACACTTTATACAATCCTATTAATAAAATGAGACAATTCCTGGGTGAGTTTTACACTATTTATCATTCCTATTAATAAAATAGAGAAAATTCCCCTGGGTGGGATTTACACTATTTATCATATCCTATAATAAATAGAGAAAATTCCCTGGGTGAGTTTTACACTATTTATCATATCCTATTAATATACCCTGGGTGAGTTTTACACTATTTATCATATCCTATTTAAAATAGAGATAATTCCCCTGGGTGAGTTTTACCTTTATATCATCCTATTAATAAAATAGAGGAAATTCCCTGCGTGAGTTTTACACTATTTATCATATCTCTATTAAAAATAGAGAAAATTCCCTGAGTGAGTTTTACACTATTTATCATATCCTATTAAAAAATAGAGATAATTCCCTGGGTGAGTTTTACACTATTTATCATATCCTATATAAAATAGAGACAATTCCTGGGTGAGTTTTACACTATTTATCATATCCTATTAATAAAAGAGAATTCCCCTGGGTGAGTTTTACACTATTTATCATATCCTATTAATAAAATAGAGAAAATTCCCCTGGTGAGTTTTACACTATTTATCATATCCTATTAATAAAATAGAGAAATTCCCTGGGTGAGTTTTACACTATTTCATATCTATTAATAAAATAGAGATAATTCCCCTGCGTGAGTTTTACACTATTTATCATATCCTATTAATAAAATAGAGAAAATTCCCCTGAGTGAGTTTTACACTATTTATCATATCCTATTAATAAAATAGAGATAATTCCGCTGGGTGAGTTTTACACTATTTATCATATCCTATTAATAAAATAGAGAGAACAATTCCCCTGGGTGAGTTTTACACTAGTTATCATATCCTATTAATAAATAGAGACAATTCACCTGGGTGAGTTTTACACTATTTATCATATCCTATTAATAAAATAGAGCAATTAACCTGGGTGAGTTTTACACTATTTATCATATCCTATTAATAAAATAGAGAAAATTCCCCTGGGTGAGTTTTACACTATTTATCATATCCTATTAATAAATAGAGAAAATTCCCCTGGGTGAGTTTTACACTATTTATCATATCCTATTAATTTCCCTCTGGGTGAGTTTTACACTATTTATCTATCCTATTAATAAAATAGAGATAATTCCCCTGGGTGAGTTTTACGCTATTTATCATATCCTATTATAAAATAGAGGAAATTCCCCTGCGTGAGTTTTACACTATTTATCATATCCTATTATAAAATAGAGAAATTCCCCTGAGTGGAGTTTTACACTATTTATCATATCCTATTATAAAATAGAGATAATTCCGCTGGGTGAGTTTTACACTATTTATCATATCCTATAATAAAATAGAGACAATTAACCTGGGTGAGTTTTACACTATTATCATATCCTATTAATAAATAGAGAAAATTCCCCTGGGTGAGTTTTACACTATTTATCATATCCATTAATAAAATAGAGAAATTCCCCTGGGTGAGTTTTACACTATTTATCATATCCTATTAATAAAATAGAGAAAATTCCCCTGGGTGAGTTTTACACTATTTATCATATCCTATTAATAAAATAGAGATAATTCCCCTGGGTGAGTTTTACACTATTTATCATATCCTATTAATAAATAGAGACAATTCCCCTGGGTGAGTTTTACACATATTTATCATATCCTATTAAAAAATAGAGATAATTCCCCTGGGTGAGTTTTCAACTATTTATCATATCCTATTAATACAATAGAGAAATTTCCCTGGGGTGAGTTTTACACTATTTATCATATCCTATTAATACAATAGAGAAAATTCCCCTGGGTGAGTTTTACACTATTTATCATATCCTATTAATTTCCCCTGGGTGAGTTTTACACTATTTATCATATCCTATTAATAAAATAGAGATAATTCCCCTGGGTGAGTTTTACGCTATTTATCATATCCTATTAATAAAATAGAGAAAATTCCCCTGGGTGAGTTTTACACTATTTATCATATCCTATTAATAAAATAGAGAAATTCTCCCTGAGTGGAGTTTTACACTATTTATCATATCCTATTATAAAATAGAGATAATTCCCTGGGTGAGTTTTACACTATTTATCATATCCTATAATAAAATAGAGACAATTAACCTGGGTGAGTTTTACACTATTATCATATCCTATTAATAAATAGAGAAAATTCCCCTGGGTGAGTTTTACACTATTTATCATATCCATTAATAAAATAGAGAAAATTCCCCTGGGTGAGTTTTACACTATTTATCATATCCTATTAATAAAATAGAGAAAATTCCCCTGGGTGAGTTTTACACTATTTATCATATCCTATTAATAAAATAGAGATAATTCCCCTGGGTGAGTTTTACACTATTTATCATATCCTATTAATAAATAGAGACAATTCCCCTGGGTGAGTTTTACACATATTTATCATATCCTATTAAAAAATAGAGATAATTCCCCTGGGTGAGTTTTACACTATTTATTCATCCTATTAATACAATAGAGAAATTTCCCTGGGTGAGTTTTACACTATTTATCATATCTATCTATTAATACAATAGAGAAAATTCCCCTGGGTGAGTTTTACACTATTTATCATATCCTATTAATTTCCCCTGGGTGAGTTTTACACTATTTATCATATCCTATTAATAAAATAGAGATAATTCCCCTGGGTGAGTTTTACGCTATTTATCATATCCTATTAATAAAATAGAGGAAATTCCCCTGCGTGAGTTTTACACTATTATCATATCCTATTAATAAAATAGAGAAAATTCCCCTGGGTGAGTTTTACACTATTTATCATATCCATTAATAAAATAGAGAAAATTCCCTTGGATGAGTTTTACACTATTTTATTAATAGGATATGATAAATAGTGTAAGACTCACCCAGGAAAATTTTCTCTATTTTATTAATAGGATATGATAAATAGTGTAAAACTCTAGAATAGTTTAAAAAAACAAAAACTCACCAGGGGAATTTTCTTTATTTTATTAATAGGATATGATAAATAGCGTAAAACCACCAGGGGAATTTTCTCTATTTTAATAATAGGATATGATAAATAGTGTAAAACTCACCAGGGGAATTTTCTCTATTTTATAATAGGATATGATAAATAGTGTAAAACTCACCCAGGGGAATTTTCTCTACTTATTAATAGGACAGTGATAAATAGTGTAAAACCACCCAGGCGAATTTCTTATAAGTGAAGTCATCACTACACTTCTGGATCTTTCCAAAGACAAAAAAACAGGCTGTTAAAGGCCAGTTTGAAAATGTCTTTAAAAAAGACAGTTGAGGGAATTTTCACATGGCTACAAGCTACTGAAAGCAGGAAGGTATATGAAGTGACAGGTTGAACCTTTAAAAGCAATGTCATTTCTTACAAGTTTTACCTAGAGACATGATCCAGGGTTCATTTAAAGGTACAACTGAAGGGCTTTTATTTCATACTAACTCTTTTGAGATCGCAGTTTGCTTTAAGGTATCTCCACTGCTAAACTAAGTTGGTGATTGTAGTTTAATGAAGAACGGGAGGAAAGAAGCTGTGTCTTACCTACTGTTCTTCAATAAAACCTGCAGGAGTCAGAAGCGAAGATATGGAACTTAGCCAGTCTCGCTCTCCTCCGCTGTTCTTCTGACATGTCCTGACACATGTTTGTACTCATGCATACAGTACAGACTGCATCGGAGAGACTTTTAACCATCTCATTGGAGAAACCCTCTCCAATTCCTCTCAACTTGGTAATCAAATGCTGGAAGATGTAGATTCTATTTATTTTCAATCTACCATTAAAAATAGAATGTTATGAAAAACCTTCTATCCAGAACACCTCTACATTCTGATGTTATATTATTTTAACTCTTGGACCATCCTTTGTATACATGCTTACCCAGAAAAGCAATGACATGGCTTACCCAGAAAAGCAATGAGTGCAGAAACCACCCATTTACTGGACACTAACCGCTCCACCGCCATATATGAGAATCCTCATAGACGATGCTGACCTGCCAAGGCCATTTTCCATAAAGGCATCCTTGCCCCCCACTATACGTTTCTGCAATTACAGGCTGCCCACAACCTGCTAGAAAAGGGATATAAAATAAATCTGAATTATTTAATGAACATAATGTTGCCAATATCACATCAAGGTTTTTCAGCCATCCAGTCATATATAGCCAAAATTTAAGTTAAATTCACCTGGACGTGTTTAGTTGTTAAAGATGTTGGACTTGAAAGTCTCTCAAGTAGACCATCAAGTTGGATAAGTGGTGAAAATCTTCAATCAACGTAAATTGGACTGGAAGCCTCTCCCAGTGCCCCATCTCAGATAATAGTACCCCGGATGAAGACCTAAAGCATGGTGTCCTCAGATCAGAGACTTCCCTCAATATTCAGAATGAGCCCTACAAAGTTGGCTTCGTGAGAAACTGCGGGATCCTTTCATTGTCCAGGACTTTGGCAGGGTGGATCGCGGTGTCAGGTCTGTCCCTGTCTCTCAGTTTGCTCTTGGCCACTCTCAGGTATTTCTGGCCTCAGCTGATATTTCTCAGCAAATTAATCTTTCAACCGTGTCAGCGTAACTTGCATCCCAGCAAAATTGGCTTATAGTGCAGCTAGCGGAGGACATTGTGTTACATCCACTGATGAGAGACCAGAGATTGTTGGAACATTACAATATCATGCATGATATTTTAAACTTTAATACGTGATACATGAATTCCTTTGCAAAAAGTCAATCAAAGACAAAATATAAAAATGACGTCGCGGAACCATCATTACTGGATACACGGCCAACCCAACATGCAACATTCTGCCCTCCAGATATTATTCAACTTTCCTACATTTCAGGGCTCAAATACCACGTTTGCGTCTTTGGGAAATATCGTGAATTTTATGGCAGCAATTCACTGGTGTAAACATATAAACACAGCAAACGGATCTGATTGCCACAGCTAAACAAGTGATGTTTTGCAAAGCCCACACAACTGCCGCAATTCTCTTCTTAAAGTCACGTTACATAGGTAGTGTTACTTTAATGAGAGATCTTATGTTAGCAGCTCTCAGTAAATGACTCCGTCGGTCATCTGAAAGTGGGAAATTTGTTCTCTGTCACATAATAATAAAATTGTTACAAACATGACTTACTAAGACCAGATGTAACAGCAACACCTAAAACATAGAAGTGAGGTTACATAAATAAGGCTGATATATTATAAAATATTATTCCAGCACTGTTGTCTTTATCTTTATAATTAGAAGTATTGGAGGTTGTATAAAGACATACGTCCATCTAGTCCAACCTTTATACCCTACCCATAAGTCTGTTATAACAGTTAAATAGTAACATAGTATTGGAGGTGTATAAAGACATACGTCCATCTAGTCCAACCTTTATACCCTACCCATAATGTCTGTATAACAGTTACATAGTAACATAGTATTGGAGGTTGTATAAAGACATACGACCATCTAGTCCAACCTTTATACCCTACCCAAATGTCTGTATAACAGTTAATAGTAACATAGTATTGGAGGTTGTATAAAGACATACGTCCATTGTCCAACCTTTATACCCTACCCATAATGTCTGTAACAGTTAACATAGTAACATAGTATTGGAGGTTGTATAAAGACATACGTCCATTTCGTCCAACCTTTAACCTACCCAAATGTCTGTATAACAGTTACATAGTAACATAGTATTGGAGGTTGTATAAAGACATACGTCCATCTAGTCCAACCTTTAACCCTACCATAATGTCTGTATAACAGTTACACAGTAACATAGATTGGAGGTTGTATAAAGATACGTCCATCTAGTCCAACCTTTATACCCTACCCATAATGTCTGTATAACAGTTACATAGTAACATAGTATTGGAGGTGTATAAAGACATACGTCCATCTAGTCCAACCTTATACCCTACCATAATGTCTGTTAACAGTTACATAGTAACAAGTATTGGAGGTTGTATAAAGACATACATCCACTCTAGTCCAACCTTTATACCCTACCCATAATTCTGTATAACAGTTACATAGTAAATAGTATTGGAGGTTGTATAAAGACATACGTCCATCTAGTCCACCTTTATACCCTACCCATAATGTCGTATAACAGTACATAGAAACATAGTATTGGAGGTTGTATAAGACATACGTCCATCTAGTCCAACTTTATACCCTACCCATAATGTCTGTATAACAGTTACATAGTAACATAGTATTGGAGGTGTATAAAGACATACGTCCATCTAGTCCAACCTTTATACCCACCCATAATGTCTGTATAACAGTTACATAGTAACATAGTATTGGAGTTGTATAAAGACATACGTCCATCTAGTCCAACCTATACCCTACCATAATGTCTGTATAACAGTACATAGAACATAGTATTGGAGGTTGTATAAAGACATACGTCATCTAGTCCAACCTTTATACCCTACCCATATGTCCGCTAACAGTTACATAGTAACATAGTATTGGAGGTTGTATAAAGACATACGTCCATTTAGTCCCACCTTTATACCCTACCCATAAGTCTGTCATAACAGTTACATAAGTACATAGTATTGGAGGTTGTATAAAGACATACGTCCATCTAGTCCAACCTTTATACCCTACCCATAATGTCTGTATAACAAGTTACATAGTAACATAGTATTGGAGGTTGTATAAGACATACGTCCCATCTAGTCAACCTTTATACCCTACTCATAATGTCTGTATAACAGTTACATGTAACATAGTATTGGAGGTTGTATAAAGACATACGTCCATCTAGTCCAACCTTTATACCCTACCATAAGTCGTATAACAGTTACATAGTAACATAGTATTGGAGGTTGTATAAAGACATACGTCCATAGTCAACCTTATTACCCTACCCATAATGTCTGATAACAGTTTACATAGTAACATAGTATTGGAGGTTGTTAAAGACATACGTCCATCTATCCAACCTTTA
Organism: Hymenochirus boettgeri; assembly: GCA_019447015.1. Lineage (NCBI taxonomy): Eukaryota > Metazoa > Chordata > Amphibia > Anura > Pipidae > Hymenochirus > Hymenochirus boettgeri. The sequence goes on along the minus strand of JAACNH010004409.1, from coordinate 1,806 downwards.
TACCCTACCCATAATGTCTGTATAACGTTACATAGTAACATAGTATTGGAGGTTGTATAAAGACATACGTCCATCTGTCCAACCTTTATACCCTACCCATAATGTCTGTATAACAGTACATAGTAACATGTATTGGAGGTTGTATAAAGACATACGTCCATCTATCCAACCTTTATACCCTACCCATAATGTCTGTGTAACAGTTACATAGTAACATAGTATTGGAGGTTGTATAAAGACATACGTCCATCTGTCCAACCTTTATACCCTACCCATAATGTCTGTATAACAGTTACATAGTAAAATAGTATTGGAGGTTGTATAAAGACATACGTCCATCTAGTCCAACCTTATACCCTACCCATAATGTCTGTATAACAGTTACATAGTAACATAGTATTGAGGTTGTATAAAGACATACGTCCATCTAGTCCAACCTTATACCCTACCCATAATGTCTTTAAACAGTTACATAGTACATAGTATTGGAGATGTATAAAGACATACGTCCATCTAGTCCAACCTTACCCTACCCAAATGTCTGTCTATAACAGTTACATAGTAACATAGTATTGGAGGTTGTATAAAGACATACGTCCATCTAGTCCAACCTTTATACCCTACCATAATGTCGTATCTAACAGTTACATAGTAAACTAGTATTGGAGGTTGTATAAAGACATACGTCCATCTAGTCCAACCTTTTACCCTACCCATAATGTCTGTCTAACAGTTACATAGTAACATAGTATTGGAGGTTGTATAAAGATACGTCCATCTAGTCCAACCTTTATACCCCTACCCATAATGTCTGTATAACAGTTACAAGTAACAAGTATTGGAGGTTGTATAAAGACATACGTCCATCTAGTCCAACCTTTATACCTACTCATAATGTCTGTATAACAGTTAATAGTAACATAGTGGAGGTTGTATAAAGACATACGTCATCTAGTCATAACCTTTATACCCTACCCATAATGTCTGTATAACAGTTACATAGTAACATAGTATTGGAGGTTGTATAAAGACATACGTCCATCTAGTTAACTTATACCCTACCCATATGTCTGTATAAACAGTTACAAGTAACATAGTATTGGAGGTTGTATATAAAGACATACGTCCATCTAGTCCAACCTTTTACCCTACCCATAATGTCTGTTAACACTGTTACATAGTAACATAGTATTGGAGGTGTATAAAGACATAGTCCATCTAGTCCAACCTTTATACCCTACCATAATTTCTGTATAACAGTTACATAGTAACATAGATTGGAGGTTGATAAAGAAATACGTCCATCTAATCAACTTTATACCCTACCCATAATGTCTGTACAGTTACATAGTAACATAGTATTGGAGGTTGTATAAAGACATACGTCCATCTAGTCCACTTTATAACCCTAACCATAATGTCTGTATAACAGTTACATAGTAACATAGTATTGGAGGTTGTATAAAGACATACGTCCATCTGTCCACACCTTTATACCTACCCATAATGTCTGTAACAGTAATAGTAACATAGTATTGGAGGTTGTATAAAGACATACGTCCATCTAATCCATCCTTTATACCCTACCCATAATGTCTGGTAACAGTTACATAGTAACATAGTATTGGAGGTGATTAAAGACATACGTCCATCTAGTCCAACCTTTATACCCTAACCATAATGTCTGATAACAGTTACATGTAACATAGAGTGGAGGTGTATAAAGACATACGTCCATCATAGTCCAACTTTGATACCATACCATAAGTCTGTATAACAGTATTACATAGACCTAGTATGGGAAGG
>JAACNH010004408.1:0-19926 GCA_019447015.1 Hymenochirus boettgeri | reverse complement strand
CACAGAGAGCTATATAGTGTCACGGAGAGTCACAGAGAGCTATATAGAGTCACAGAGAGTCACAGAGAGCTATATAGAGTCACGGAGAGTCACAGTCAGCTATATAGAGTCACGGAGAGTCACAGTCAGCTATATAGAGTCACGGAGAGTTACAGAAGGCTATATATAGAGTCACGGAGAGCCACAGAGGGTTATATAGAGTCACAGAGAGCCACAGAGGGCTATATAGAGTCACGGAGAGTCACAGAGGGCTATATAGAGTCACGGAGAGTCACAGAGAGCTATATAGAGTCATGGAGAGTCACAGTGAGCTATATAGAGTCATAGAGGGTCACCGTGAGCTATATAGAGTCACAGAGAGCCACAGTGAGCTGTATAGAGTCATGGAGAGTCACAGAGAGCTATATAGAGTCATGGAGAGTCACAGAGAGCTAAATAGAGTCACATAGAGCCACAGAGAGCTATATAGAGTCACAGAGAGCCACAGTGAGCTATATAGAGTCCCGGAGAGTCACAGAGAGCTATATAGAGTCATGGAGAGTTCCAGAGAGCTATATAGAGTCACAGTGAGTCACAGAGAGCTATATGGAGTCACGGAGAGCCACAGAGAGCTATATAGAGTCATAAAGAGCTAAATAGAGTCATGGAGAGTCACAGAGAGCTATATAGAGTCATGGAGAGGTAGAGTAGAGACACCTACCTGCTATTTACATACTACTGTCATACTCCTAGAGTAGAGACACCTACCTGCTATTTACATACTGCTGTCATACTCCTAGAGTAGAGACACCTACCTGCTATTTACATACTGCTGTCATACTCCTAGAGTAGAGACACCTACCTGCTTAACATTACTGACTGTCATATCCTAGAGTAGAGAAACCACACTGCTATTTAAACATACTACTGTCATACTCCCTAGAGTAGAGACACCTACCGTATTTAATACTGCTGTCTACTCCTAGAGTAGAGACACCTACCTGCTATTTACATACTGCTGTCATACTCCGAGTAGGACACCTACCTGCTATTTACATACTGCTGTCATACTCCTAGAGTAGAGACACCTACCTGCTATTTACATACTGCTGTAATACTCCTAGAGTAGAGACAACCTACTGCTATTTACATACTGCTGTCATACTCCTAGAGTGAGACACCTACCTGCTATTTACTACTGCTGTCATACTCCTAGGTAGAGACACCTACCTGCTATTTACATACTGCTGTCATACTCCTAGAGTAGAGACACCTACCTGCTATTTAACTACTGCTGTCATACTCCCAGAGTAGAGACACCTACACTGCTATCTGTCTACATCAACTGTGCGTCATACTCCTAGAGTAGAGACACCTACATGCTATTTACATACTGCTGTCATACTCTAGAGTAGAGACACCTACCTGCTATTTACATACTGCTGTCAGACTCCCAGAGTAGAGACACCTACCTGTATTTACTACTGCTGTCAGAACTCCAGGTAGAGACACCTACCTGCATTTACATACTGCTGTCATACTCCTAGAGTAGACAACATACCTGCTATTACATACTCCTGCTGTCATACTCTAGAGAGAGACACTTACATGCTATTTACATACGCTGTCATACTCCTAGAGTAGAGACACCTACTGCTATTACATACTGCTGTCATACTCTAGAGTAGAGACACCTACCTGCGATTTACATACTGCTGTCATAATCCTAAGTAGAGACACCTACCTGCTATTTACATACTGCTGTCATACTCCTAGAGTAGAGACACCTACATGCAGTAACATAACTGTGTCAATACTCCTAGAGTAGAGACCCTACCTGCTATTTACATACGTGTCATACTCCTAGAGTAGAGACAACCATACCTGCTATTTAAATACTGCTGTCATACTCCTAGAGTATAGACACCTACCTGCTATTTACTACTGCTGTCATACTACTAGAGTAGAGGACACCTACCTGCTATTTACATACTGCTGTCATACATCCTAGAGTAGAGACACTACCTGCTATTTACATACTGTGTCATACTCCCAGAGTAGAGAACCTACCTGACTATTACTACTGCGCTGTCAACTCCAGAGTAGAGCACCTCCTGCTATTACATACTGCGTCATATCCCAGAGTAGAGACACCTACCTCTATTTACATACTGCTGTCATACTCCCAGAGTAGAGACACCTACCTGTATTTACATACTGCTGTCAGCTCTCCAGAGTAGCAGGACCCCACCTTTTTTTAAACCTGCTATTTACATACTGCTGTCACTCCTAGAGTAGAGAACCTACCTGCTATTTTACATAATGCTGTCATACTCCTAGAGCTAGAGACACTACCTGCTATTTACATACTGCTGTCATACTCCTAGAGTAGAGACACCTACCTGCTATTTACATACTGCTGTATAACTCCTAGAGTAGAGACACCTACCTGCTATTTACATACTGCTGTCATACTCCTAGAGTAGAGACACCCACCTGCTATTTACATGACTTGGTCATACTCTAGAGTAGAGACACCTACCTGCTATTTACATACTGGTTCATACTCCTAGAGTAGAGACACCTACTGCTATTTACATACTGCTGTCTACTCCTAGAGTAGAGACACCTACCTGCTATTTAACATACTGCGTTTGTCATACTCCTAGAGTAGAGAACACCTACCTGCTATTTACATACTGCTGTACATACTCCTAGAGTAGACACCTACCTGTATTTTACATACTGCTTCATACTCCTGAGTAGAGACACCTACGCTGCTATTTACATAACTGCTTCATACTCCTAGAGTAGAGACACTACTGCTATTTACATACTGGCTGTCATACTCCTAGAGTAGAGACACCTACCTGTATTTACATACTGCGTGATGTAGACTCCTAGAGTAGAGACCCTACTGCTATTTACATACTGCTGTCATACTCCTAGAGAGAGACACTTACCTGCTATTACATACTGCTGTCATTACTCCCCTACCTGCTATTTACATACTGCTGTCATACTCCTAGAGTAGAGACACCTACCTGCTATTTACATACTGCTGTCATACTCCTAGAGTAGAGACACCTACCTGCTATTTACATACTGCTATCATACTCCTAGAGTAGAGACACCTACCTGCTATTTACATACTGCTGTCATACTCCTAGAGTAGAGACACCTACCTGCTATTTACATACTGCTGTCAGACTCCTAGAGTAGAGACACCTACCTGCTATTTACATACTGCTGTCATTATAGTCATTGGATTTCCAAGGGTTAATCAGATTCATCCTATAATAGGGAAGTGCAGTGTTTGTGAATGTCAGGGAGATGCAGGGGGCTCTATAGAGAACGGAGAATGGATCTTGCCTATCTCTGGCCAGGGGTCTGGCACTGCCAGGGGGCACTGACTCCCTCTCCTACTGACATTTCTTTTCCTTTTAAGTAGAAAAACATGACATTCATTACAAGACTGACAGTCACACAGGAAAGGGTAGTAGGGGTCTCAACCGGCAGCTAAGACCACGACCGGAGAGAGGACAGACAGAGAGAGACAGAAAGAGACAGACAGAGACCCAGTCAACACACAGAATGTTCTCTAGGAAAAGGAGCTTCACATTTGGAGCCTACGGAGGGTAAGTACGAGAAAGATTCAATCCACTAGCAGCAGGTAGGTGTCTCTACTCTAGGAGTATGACAGCAGTATTAATAGAGGTAGTGTCTCTCTCTAGAGTATGACAGCAGTATGTAAATAGCAGGTAGGTGTCTCTACTCTAGGAGTATGACAGCAGTAGTTAAATGCAGGTAGGTGTCTCTACCCTAGGAGTAGGACAGCGTATGTAAATAGCAGGTAGGTGTCTCACTCTAGAGGTCTGACCAGCAGTCATATGTAAAAGCCAGGTAGGTGTCTCACTCTGGGAGTATGACAGTAGTATGTAAATAGCAGGTAGGTGTCTCTACTCTAGGAGTATGTACAGCAGTATGTAAATAGCAGGTAGGTGTCTCTACTCTAGGGAGTATGACAGCAGTATGTAAATAGCAGGTAGGTGGCCTCTACTCTAGGAGTATGACAGCAGTATGTAAATGACAGGTAGGTGGTCTCTACTCTAGGAGTATGACAGCAGTATGTTAAATAGCAGGTAGGGGTTCTAACTCTAGGAGTATGACAGCAGTATGTAAATAGCAGGTAGGGTGTCTCTACTCTAGGAGTATGACAGCCAGTTATGTAAATAGCAGGTAAGTGTCTCTGCTCTAGGAGTATGACAGCAGTATGTAAATAGCAGTAGGTGTCTCTACTCTAGGAGGTAATGACAGCAGTATGTAAATAGCAGGTAAGTGTCTTGCTCTGGAGTATGACAGCAGTAGTTAAATAGCAGGTAGGTGTCTCTACTCTAGAGTACTGACCGCAGTATGTAAATAGCAGGTAGTGTCTCTACTCTAGGAGTATGACAGCAGTATGTAAATAGCAGGTAGGTGTCTCTACTCTGAGGAGTATGATAGCAGTATGTTGTAAATAGCAGGTAGGTGTCTCTACTCTAGGAGTATGACAGCAGTATGTAAATAGCAGGTAGGTGTCTATACTACTGAGTATGACAGCAGTATGTAAATAGCAGGTAGGTGTCTCTTACTCTGAGGAGTTATGAAAAGCAGTATGTAAATAGCAGGGTAGGTGTCTCTACTCTAGGATGCAGGCCAGTATGTAAATAGCAGGTAGGTATGTCTCTACTCTAGGAGTATGACAGCTAGTCATAGGTAAATAGCAGGTAGGTGTCTCTACTCTAGGAGTATGACAGCAGTATGTTAAATAGGCAGGTAGGTGTTTACTCGAGAGTATGACAGCAGTATGTAAATAGCAGGTGGTGTCTCTACTCTAGAGTATGACAGCAGTATGTAAATAGAAGGTAGGTGGTCTCTACTCTAGGAGTATGACAGCAGATGTGTAAATAGCAGGTAGTGTCTCTTGGTTCGGAGTATGACAGCAGTATGTAAATAGCAGGTAGGGTCTTAATCAGGAGTATGACAGCCAGTATGTACAATAGCAGGTAGGTGTCTCTACTCTGGGAGCTGACAGCAGTTATGTAAATAGCAGGTAGTGTCTCTACTCTGGGAGCTTGACAGCAGTAGTAAATAGAGGTAGGTGTTCTATCTGGATATGCAGAGTATGTAAAAGCAGGTAGGTGTCTCTACTCTAGGAGTATGACACGCAGTATGTAAATCAGGTAGGTGTCTCTACTCGGAGTATGACGCAGTAGTAAATAGCAGGTAGTGTCTCTATCTAGGATTATGACAGCAGTAGTAAATAGCAGTAGTGTCTCTACTCTAGAGTATGACAGCAGTATGTAATAGCAGGTAGGTGTCTCTACTTAGGAGTATGACAGCAGTAGTTAAATAGCAGGTAGGGTTCTCTACTCTAGGAGTATGACAGCAGTATGTAAATGCAGGTAGGTGTCTCTACTCTAGGAGTATGACAGCAGAGTAAATAGAAGGTAGGGTGTCTCTACTTAGGAGTATGACAGCAGTATGTAAATCGCAGGTAGGTGTTCTCTACTCTAGGAGTATGACAGCAGTATGTAAATAGCAGGTAGGTGTCTCTACTCTAGGAGTATGACAGCAGTATGTAAATAGCAGGTAGGTGTCTCTACTCTAGAGTATGACAGCAAGTAAATAGCAGGTAGTGTCTACTCTAGGGAGTTGACAGCAGTATGTAAATAGCAGGTAGGTGTCTCTACTCGGAGTATGACAGCAGATGTAAATAGCAGGTAGGTGTCTCTACTCTGGAGTCTGACAGCAGTATGTAAATAGCAGGTAAGGTGTCTCTACTCTGGGAAGTGACAGCAGTATGTTAAATAGCATGTAGGTGTCTCTACTCTAGGAGTATGACAGCAGTATGTAAATAGCAGGTTAGGTCCTCTACTCTAGGAGGTATGACAGCAGTAGTAAATAGCAGGTAGGTGTCTCTATCTGGAGTATGACAAGCAGTATGTAATAGCGGTAGGTGTCTCTACTCTAGGAGTTATGACAGCGTATGTAAATAGCAGGTAGGTGTCCTACTCTAGGAGTATGACAGCAGTATGTAAAATAGCAGGTAGGGTGTCTCTACTCTAGGAGTATGACAGCAGTATGTAAATAGCAGGAGTGTCCTCTCTAGGAGTAGGATCAGCAGTATGTAATAGCAGGTAGGTGTGCTCTACTTAGGAGTATGACCAGCAGTATGTAAATAGCAGTGTAGGTTGCCTTACTCGAGGAGTATGGACAGCAGTATGTAGCATAGGTCAGGTAGGTGTCTCTACTCTAGGAGTATGACAGCAGTAGAATAGCAGTAGGTTCTCTACTCTAGGATATGACATAGTATGTAAATAGCAGGTAGGTGTCTCTACTCTAGGAGTATGGACAGCAGTATGTTACATAGCAGGTAGGTGTCTTACCTCTGGAGTAGACAGCAAGTAGTTAATGCAGGTAGGGTCTATACTCTAGGATATCGACAGCAGTTATGTAAATACAGGTAGTGTCTCTACTACGAGTATGCAGCAGTATGAAATAGCAGGTAGGTGTCTCTACTCTAGTGAGTATGACAGGCATATGTAAATAGCAGGTAGGTGTCTCTACCTAGGAGTATGACAGCAGTATTAAATAGCAGGCTGGTGTCTCTACTCTGGGGAGTATGACTAGCATATGTAAATAGCAGGTAGTTTCTCTACTCTGGGAGTATGACAGCGTATGTAATAGCAGGTAGGGTCTCTACTTAGGAGTGACACAGTATGTAACTAGCGGTAGGTGTCTCTACTCTAGGAGTATGACGCAGTATGTAAATAGCAGTAGGGTCTCTACTCTAGGAGTATGACAGCAGTATTGTAAATAGCAAGTAGGTGTCTTACTCTAGGAGGATGTACAGCAGTAGTAAAAAGCAGGTACGGGTCTCTATCTAGGAGTATGACAGCAGTATGAAATAGCAGGTAGGTTGTCTCTACTTAGGAGATGACAGCAGTAATGTTAAATAGCAGGTAGGTGTCTCACTCTAGGAGTAATTATGACAGCAGTATTTAAATTACATATTCTCTACTCTAATATGACAACATCATTAATAATAATAAGAATAGTTTATAATTATAATATAATCATAAAAGAATCCTATCTATAAAACTAAAACATAAACAATAATAAGAGTGCATAATAATAGTAATATATAATTAGTGATAAAAATAATATAATAATAAAAAAATAATATAATAATAGTTATGAACACATAATATAATAATATAATAATAATAATAATAATATAATGCATAATAATAATATATTTTTATAAAATAATAATAGTGTCTTAGTGACATCATATTATTTTGTTGATAATACTATATTTTTTTTTTTTGTTTTTTTAATATAATAATAATATGTTTATGTATAATAATAATTCTTATAAATATAAATATAATAATATATAATAAAATAATAATAGTGATAATATAAGTGTTTTTAATAGTGAATACTTATATATTTTGTAGTTTTAGGATAATAATATAATTTTTTGTGATTTTTTTAAATTAATTTTAAATATTGTATTTTAAATTATATGATAATAATACAATGAATATAGTGTAATCCTGATACTAGGTGTATTATATGATAGGCTATAATAATAATAATAGTATAATATATCTTTTTGTGCTTATTCTACTTAGCATTTGCTAGCGCCGTGGCCCGTTTCCTTTCTCTGCTCTGATCGTGCTCCTTCGATGTGGATCCTCCTGTTGTTAACCTCCTCATAGATGAATGTCGGAGGATCCTAGCTTGCTCCTCTGTTTACTATGTCGTGTGTGATTGACATCAACTCCCGTCCCCCCATCTTATATTCGGTCAGGATCATTGCCCGTCCCTCTATTCAGTGGTTCTTCTTTCTTTACAAACCTTCCAATACAGCCAAACACAGACAGATATTGTCAATTTTCCATTATACTAGACTGACAATGTCCATATGCACTCAGGAGACACCTCCGAATAATTTCCATTGATCAGCATTGTGTATAAGGGCTACGCCACACTAATGCGATTCGATTGGCCTTTAAAAGCACCCCATGATGTGGCAGGCCTCACTAGTGAGCTGCCATGCCACGTGTGCGTGCAATCCGATTATCTCCCGGTTGAGAAACCAAACACGGCAACTGCCTCACGCACCGAAACGTGCACACAAACGTGCCGTGCTAGCCATTGGTATTGTGACTCACCAGTAGTCTGTGGGTGATATGGAGAGAAAACAATGAAAGAAAATGTGACTAATGGGCACTCACCATACCAATGGGCAATATGTCAATGCTGTAATAGTAACTCTTGTCGTCCATAGAAAACCGAATTAAAACCAAACACACAGATCCAAACCCAACAAACCGTCAGGTCTAGCAGCAAAATCTGACTCTATAGCTCATGTAACTCTCCAGGAATCTATATCACTCTCTGTGCCTCTACATGACTCTATATAGCTCCTTGGAATCTCCATAATCATATGCTCTCTTGATCTACATGATGCTATATAGCTCTCTGTTATCATTCCCATATAGCTCTCTTGACTCTGACTCTTATAGCTATCTGACTTCCAGGACTCTATTATAGCTTTCTCTTGACTCTCCATGGAACGAATATTAGCTCTGTAACTCTCCATTACTCAATATAGCTCTCTGTGACTCTACAGACTCTATATAGCTCTCTGTGACTCTCCATGACTCTAATAGCTCTCTGTGACTCTCCATGACTCTATATAGCTCTCTGTAACATACTCAATATAGCTCTCTGTGACTCTACATGACTCTATATTGTTCTCTGTGACTTTACATGACTCTATATAGCTCTCGTAACTCTCCATTACTCAATATAGCTCTCTGTGACTCTACATGACTTATATAGCTCTCTGTGACTCTCCATTACTCAATATAGCTCTCTGTGACTCTACATGACTCTATATAGCTCTCTGTGACTCTACATGACTCTATCATAGCTCTCTGTGACTCTACATGACTCTATATAGCTATCTGTAACTCTCCATTACTCTATATAGCTCTCTGTGATCTCACATGACTCTATATAGCTCTCTGTGACTCTACATGACTCTATAGCTCTCTGTGACTCTACATGACTCTATATAGCTCCTGTGACTCTCCATTACTTCAATATAGCTCTCTGTGACTCTACATGACTCTATATAGCTCTCTGTGACTCTACATGACTCTATATAGTCTCTGTAAACTCTCCATACTCAATATAGCTCTGCTGTGACTCTACATGACTCTATATGCTCTCTGTGACTCTACCGAGATCTATATAGCTTCTGTGATTACATGACTCTATATAGCTCTAGTGACTCTCAGGACTTTGTATCACATCTGGCCTCTGTGACCCATTACTCACTGTATAGCTCCTGTGATCTACTGACTCTATATAGCTCTTGTGACTCTCCATGACTCATATAGCTCTCTCGACTCTACATGACTCTATATAGCTCTCTGTAACTCTCCATTACTCATATAGCTCTCTGTGACTCTACATGACTCTATAGTAGCTCTCTGTGACTCTACATGACTCTATATAGCTCTCTGTGACTCACATGGCTCTATATAGCTCTCTGTGACTCTCAAATCTATATAGCTCTCTGTGACTCTCCAGGATTAATCACTCTCTGTGCCTCTGTGACTCTCCATTACTCAATATAGCTCTCTGTGCTTACATGACTCTATATAGTCTCTGGACTCTACATGACTCTATATAGCTCTCTGTAACTCTCCATTACTCAATATAGCTCTCTGTGAATCTACATTAACTCTATATAGCTCTCTGTGACTCTACATGACTCTATATAGCTCTCTGTGACTCTACATAACTCTATATAGCTCTCTGTGACTCTCAGGACTTTTTATCACTCTCTGTGCCTTCTGTGACTCTCCATTACTCAATTAGCTCTCGTGGAACTCTACATGACTCTATATAGCTCTCTGTGACTCTCCATGACAATATGCCTTCTGTGACTCTACATGACTCTATATAGCTCTCTGTAACTCTCCATTACTCAATATAGCTACTCTGTGACTCTACATGACTCTATATAGCTCTCTGTGACTCTATATGACTCTATATAGCTCTCTGTGAACTAGACAGTGGCTCTATATAGCTCTCTGTGACTCTAATAGACTCAATCCTATCTGACCTCCAGGACTTTTAATCACTCTCTGTGCCTCTGTGACTTCCATTACTCAATATAGCTCTCTGTGACTCACATGACTCTATATAGCTCTCTGTGACTCTACATGACTCTATATAGCTCTTGTGTGACTCTCCAGCACTATTTAGCTCTCTATGTCCTCATCGCTCTATAAGATCTTTATAACTATCCATGACTCTGTATAGCTCTCTGTGACTGTATATAGCTCCTATGGCTCTCATTACTCTATATAGCGCTCAATTAGCTATGACTTCACATAACTCTCGTATCTCTCCATGACCTATATAGTTTCTGTGTCTCTTATGACATACTAGCTCTCTGTGGCTTCCATGATTATATACAGTCCTCTGTGGCTCTCCATGACTATATATTCTAGGGCTCACCATGACTCAATAATAGCTCTCTGTATTCTCTTCCATGACTTGTTAACTCTCTGTATCCTCTCCATGCTGACATATATGCTCTCTGTAATTCCATGACTCTAGATAGTCTCTGTATCTCCAGACTCGTATAGCTCTCTGTATCTCTCCATGAATCTATATAGCTCTCGTATCTCTCCAGACTCTTATACTCGTGACTCTCCATGAATCTATATAGCTCTCTGTAAACTCTTCATGAATCTATTTAGCTCTCTGTGGCTCTCCATGATCCTATATATCTCTCTGTTTCTCTCCATGACACTAATATAGCTCACTGTGACTCTCTGTGACTCTATATAGCTCTCGGTACTTCTCTTCAGTCTCTGTATAGCTCTCGATCTCTCCATGACTCTATATAGCTCTCTGTATCTCTCTATGTCTTTAGCTCTCGTATCTCTTCATGTCTCTGTATAGCTCTCTGGTATCTCTCCATGACTCTATATGCTCTGTGACTCTCCATGAATTATTTAGCTCTCTGTGGCTCTCCTGATTCCTATATTATCTCTCTGTTTCTCTCCATGACACTATAGCCCACTGTGACTCTCTGTGACTCAATAGCTCTGTGGCTCTCTGTTACTCTATATAGCACTCTGTGACTCTCGTGAATCTAAATAGCTCTCTGTGGACTATCCATACTCTATATGCTCTCTGTGACTTTCGGTCTGTAAATAGCTTTATTGGCTCTCCATGACTTTATATAACTTATTTGGCTCTCCATTACTCATATAAATCTCTGTGACTCTCCCATGACTCTAAATAGCTCTCTGTGACTATCCATGAATCTATATAGCCCGACTAGACTCTCCATGACTCTAAATAGCTCTCTGTGACTCTCCATGATTCTATTATAGCTTGTGGGCTCTCCATGACTCTATTAGTCTCTGTGACTTTCCATAAATCCATATAGCTCTGTGTGACTCTCCAGACTCTATAAGCTCTCTGGGACTTTCATGAATCCATATAGCTTGTGTGACTCTCCATGAATCCATATAGCTCTGTGGGATCTCCATTGAATCCATATAGTTCTCTGTGGCTCTCCATGACTCTATATTGCGCTCCATGAATCTACATATCTCTTTGTGACTCTGAATCAAACGATATAGGCTTCTGTTGCAGTGTTGCTCAAATTAATCTCTATAGCTCTCTGTGGCTCTATATATCTCACTGTGCCTCTGTGACTATCCATTACTCATATAGCTCTCTGTGACTATACATAACTCTATATAGCTCTCTGTGTCTCTCCATGACTCTTATAGCTCTCTAAATATCTATGGCTTCCATGACCTATATATACCTCACTTGGTTCTGTGACTCTCCATACTCAAATAAGCTCTCTGTGACTCTAAAAGCTCTGTGGCTCTCCAGACTCTATTATAGCTCTCTGTGAATTTCCATAAATCCATATAACCTGTGTGACTCTCCATGAATCCAATATAGCTCTCTTGGCTCCCATGATTCTATAAAGCTCTTGAACTATCCAGGGGAACTATTTAGCTTTCTGTGACTCTCCATGACTCTATATAGCTCTCCTTGACTCTCCAGACTCTTTATAGTGCTCTATGGCTCCATCACCACTATATAGCTCTTTTACTATCCATGTCTCTATTATCTCTCCCTGAGTAGTGTATATAGCTCTCTATGGCTCTACATTACTCTCGTATCTCTCCATAACCCGATATAGTTTATGTGTCTCTTGAGACTTTTTATCTATGGCTCTCCGTGACCTATATACCTCACTGTACCTCTCCATGACTCTATTAGCTCTTTGTATCTCTCCATAAACTCTGTATAGCTCTGTGAGTCTCCATGAATCTATATAGGTCTCTATGACTCTCCATGAATCTGTAAAGCTCTCTTAACCTCTCTCGACTCTCCACAGACTCTATATAGCTCACTGTGACTCTCCATGACTCTATATAGCTCTCTGTTGGCTCTCTGTGACACCATATAGACTCTGGACTCTCCACCAATCTATATAGCTCTCGAGAATCTCCATGACTTCATATAGCTCTATGTAAATCAAGGTCATTATATAGCTCTTGGGGCTTTCCATGACCCTATTAGCTCATCTGTGACTCTCCATTACTCTATTTAGTTCTCTGTGGCTCTCCATGACTCTAGATTAGCTCCTGTGACTCTCCATAAAACTATTTAGCTCTCTGTAAAAATCTCTGTGACTCTCCATGACTTGCATAGCTCCATGTGATCTCTCCATGACTCATATAACTTCCCTGACTCTCATTACCCTATATAGCTTTGTGGCTCACATACCTTTATATAATGCTCTCTGTGGCTTTCCATGTTATATATAGTCTTCTCTGGCTCTCATGACTCTATATACCTCACTGTGCCTCTCCATGACTCTATATAGCTCTCTGTTGACTCTCCATGACTCTATTTAGCTCTTTATGACTCTAATAGCTTCTGTGGCTTCCGTGACTCCATATAGCTCTCTTGTGCGCACGTGTGACTCTATTAGCTCTGGAAACTCTCCATGAACTCTATATAGCTCTCTGTGACTCTCCGGGACTCTATATAGCTCACGTGGCTCTCTGGACTTATATAGCTCTCTGTGGCTCTATGTGACTCTATTTAGCTCTCTGTGACTCTCAATGACTCTATATAGCTCTCTGTGACTTCTCCATTGACTCTATACAGCTCACTGTGGCTCTCTGTGACTCTATATAGCTCACGGTGACCCTCTATGACTCTATATGCTCACTGTGACTCTCATGACTCTATATAGCTTCTGGTGACTCTCCGGACTCTATATGTAGCCCTCTGTGACTCTCCGCTTGACTCTTATATAGCCTCTGTGGAACTCTCTGTGACTCTATATTAACCCCTGTGGCTCTCCGGACTCTATATATAGCCTTCTTGTAGACTCGCTCGTGTGATCTATATAGCTGACTGTGACTGCTCCTTGTGACTCTTCATATAGCTCTCTTGACTTCTGTGACTCTTTATAGCTCTCTGTGACTCTCGTGACACTAATGCTCCTGTGACTCTCCGTGACCTATAGTCTCTCTGTGACTCTCCGTGACACTATATAGCTCTCTGTGACTCTCCGTGACCACTATATAGCTCTCTGTGACTACCATGACAACTATATAGTTCTCCGTGACTCTCCGTGACACATACACTGCTCTGTGGCTCTCCGGGACACTAATAGCTCTCTGTGATCTCGTGACACTATATAGCTCTCTGTGACTCTCCGTGACACTATATAGCTCTCTGTGACTCTCTGTGACACTTATATAGCTCTCTGGACTCTCGTGACACTAGATAGCTCTCTTGACTCTCCGTGACACTATATAGCTCTCCGTAACTCTCCGTGACACTATATAGCTTCCGTGACTCTCCGTGACACTATATAGCTCCTGGACTCCGTGACACTATATAGCTCTCCGTGACTCTCCGTGACACTATATAGCATCTCCGTGACTTCCCATGACTCTGTATAGCTCCCTGTGACTCTCCATGGACTCCATGTAACTTCCCTGACTCTCTTACCCTATATAGCTCTCTGTGGCTCCACATACTTTTAATAATGCTATATTTGGCTTTCCATGATTATATATGATCTTCTGTGGCTCTCCATGACTATATATAGCTCTCTGTGTACTCTCCATTACTCTATTTAGCTCTTTATGACTCTATATAGCTCTCTGTGGCTCTCCATGACTCTAAATAGCTCACTGTGACTCTCTGTAATCTTAATGCTCTCTGTGGTTCCCGTGACTCAATATAGCTCTCTGTGACTCACTGTGACTCTATATAGCTCTCTGTGACTCTCCAATGACTCTATATAGCTCTCTGCGACTCCCGGGCTCTATATAGCTACTGTGGGCTCTCTGTACTCTAGTATAGCTCGTCTGTGGCTCTATGTGACTCTATTTAGCTTCTTTGTGGGACTCTCATCCGGACCTATATAGGCCCTGCTAATTAGCCCTGTGGACTCTCCGTGACTCTAGTTACGCCCCTGTGGCTCTCACGTACTCTATATAGCCCACTGTGGCTCATATGCCTGGCTCTCGTGACCTCTATATAGCCTTCTGTAACTCTCCGTGACTTAGTAGCTGCTGTGACTCTCTAGTGACTCTATATAGCTGACTGTGAATCTCCGTGCCTTATATAGTGACTGGACTCTCCGTGACTCTATATAGTGACTGTGACTCTCCGTGACGCTTATAGCTGACTGGACTCTCGCTGAACTATATATAGCTCTCTGTGACTCTCCGGGAACATAATAGCTCTCCGTGACTCTCGTGGAAATATAATAGCCTGCCGGTACTCTCCGTGACACTATATAGCTCTCCTGACTCTCTGTGGCAACCACTTATATAGCTTCTCTGGACTCTCCGTGACACTATATAGCCCTCCGTGACTCTCCGTGACACTATATGCTCTGCTGTGACTATCCATGACTCGTAACTAGCTCCTGTGACTCTCCATGATCCATATAAACTCGCTCCTTACTCTCCAGTACCCTATATAAGCTCTCTGTGCGCTCCCATACCTTGTATATAATGCTCTCTTTGCTTTCCATGATTATATCATGTCTTCTGTGCTTCCCATGGACCTATATAGCTCTCTTGGCTCTCCATGACTCTATTTGCTCTCCATTACTCTAATTAGCTCAATGTGGACTCTCTGTAACTCTATTAGCTCTCTGGCTCCCGTGATCTCTATATAGCTCTCTGTGACTAATGTGACTTTATAGCTCTTGTGACTCTTTACATGAATCTCTATATAGCTCCTGTGACTCTCCAGGACTCTGACTTAGCTCCTGTGGCTCTCTTGTTGACTCATATATGCTCTCTGTGGCTCTATTGACTCTATTTAGCTCTTTGTGACTCTCCATGATCCATTGATATCCTGTGACTCTCCGTGACTCTTATAGCTCACTGTGGCTCTCTGTGACCTATATAGCTCACGGTGGAACTCTCTATGAATCTATATAGCTCAGCTTTGACTCTCCAGGTAACTCTAATCGCTCTCTGTGACTCTCCGGACCTTATTAGCCCTCTGTGACTCACCGTGACTCTACTATCGCCCTCGTGGCTCTCTTGTGACTCTATACGCCTCTGGGCTATCGTGACTCTAATAGTCTGTATCTCCTATCGATGCTACGGACTCTCCGACTCTATATACTGCTGATCTCTGACTCTTCACTGCTTGTATCTCCCGTAACTATATACTCACTGTGACTCTCCTGGTCTCTATAGCTGACTGGACTCTCCGCTGACGCTATATAGCTGACTGTGACTCTCCGTGACTATATTGAGCTCTCGGTGGACTCCCGGAACCCTATATAGCTGACGTGTACTCTCCGTGGACTCTATCTATATCATTGTGACACTCCATGACTCTATTATAGCTCTCTTGACTCTCCATTGACTCATATAGCTCTCTGTGCACTCTCCCAGGACTCTAATAATAGCTCACTGTGGCCTCGTGACTCTATATAGCTCTCTGTGGCTTAGTGTCTCTATTAGCTCTTTGTGACCTCTCCATGACTCTATATAGCTCTCTGTGACCTCCGGACTCTATAATCCACTGGGCTCTACTTGGACTCTATATAGCTCCGGTGACTCTCATATGAACTCTATATAGCTTCACTGTGACTCTCCATGACTCTATAGCTCTCTGTGAGCTCCTGACTCTAAATAGCCCTCTGTGACACCGTGACTATATATAGCCCTCTGTGGCCTCTGTGGACTGCGATATAGCCCTCTGTGGCTGTCCGTGACTCTATATAGTCCTTCTGTAACTCTCGTTGACTCTATATAGCTGACTGTGACTCTCCTTGACTACATAGTATGACTTGACTCTCCGTGACTCTATATAGCTCACTGTGGACTTCTCCGTGACTCTATATAGCTGACTGTGACTCTGCCGTGACGCTATATGCTGACTGTGGACTCTCAGTGACTCTATTTAGCTCTCTCTGACTCTCCGTGACTTATATAGGACTGTGACTCTCTCGTGACCTATATACTACTTGACTCCGTGACTCTATAATAGTCTCACTTTGCTCCTCCGTGACTCTATATAGCTCACTGACTTCCGTGACTCTATAAATCTCAAGCGATCTCCCTGACTCTATATAGCGGACTGTACTTTCGCGGACTCTATATAGCTACTGTGAACTCTCAGTGACTCATAATAGCTGACGGTGGGACTCTCTGTGACTCTATATAGCTGACTGTGCTCTCCGGACTACTATATCGCTCCTGACGTGATCTCTCCGTGAATCTATATAGCTCCACTGTGACTTCCGTGACTCTTATATTTTAGCCTCTCTGTGACACTCTTACTCTATATCAGCTCTCTTGACTCTCCATGACTCATATATAGCTCTCCTTGATCTCCTGAACTCTATATAGCTCACTGTGACTCTCATCTTGCGACTGGACTCTCCTGATAGTGCTATAAGCTACTGTGACGCTCATACGACTGTTGACTCTCGACTGAATAGCTGACTGTGACTGCTCGTGACCTCTATATAGATCTCTGTGACACTCCATGGCTCTATATAGCTCTCTGTGACTCTCCATGACTCTATATAACTCACTGTGACTCTCTGTGACTCTATATAGCTCACTGTGACTCTCCATGACTCTATATAGCTGACTGTGACTCTCCATGACTCTATATAGCTCACTGGACTTTCCGTGACTCTATATAGCTCACTGTGACTCTCTATGACTCTTAGTCATGAGTTGACCTATGTGTGACTGCTCATGACGCTGATTATCATCTGTTGACTCTCTATGGAACTCTATATGCTCTCGTGACTCTCTGACTATATATAGTCTCTGTGACTCCGTGACTCTATATAGCTCTCTGGATCTCGTGACCTATAACTCTGTTACCTATGACCAATCACTGTGACTCTCCATGACTCTATATAGCCAACTGTTGACTCTATATATCCTCTCTGTGATTCTCGGTTTGACCCTATATACTCTCGTGATCTCTCAGTGACTCATATGAGTCTCTGTGTTACCGTCGGACACTATATAGCTCTCCGTGGACTCTAACGTGACAAATAGCATCTCGTGACTCTCTAGGCACTCTATATAGCTCTCCGGTGCTCTCCGTGACACATTAGCTCTCCGTGACTCCTCGTGACAAATAGCTCTCCGGGGACTCCTCCATGGGCCCAACACTATATAGTCTCTCTGTGACTCTCGTGACACTTATAGCTCTCTGTGACTCTCCGTGACACTAAAGCTCTCTGTACTCTCAGTGACACTATTATAGCTCGCTGGACTCTCCGTGACACTTTAAGCTCTCTGTGACTCTCCGTGACACTATATAGCTATCTGTGACTCTCCGGACATATCTTTGCTACTATATAGTTCTGTGACTCTCAGGTGACACTATATAGCTCTCTTGGACTCCCGTGACACTAATAAGCCTCCTTACCTCCGACAGCTCTCGTGGATCTCCGTGACACTATATAGCTCTACGTTTGCTCTCCTGACACTATATAGCTCTCCGTGCTCTCGCTTGATTGCCTTAATAGACATTTATAGCGCTCTCTGGACTCTCCGTGGACACTAATAGATGCTCCCATGAACTCTCCGTGGCACCTATATAGTCTCTGTGCCTCTCCAGTGCACTATATATAGCTCTCTGTGACTCGCGTGACAACTAGATAGCTCTCCGACTCTCACTGGACCACTATATATGACTCTCGTGGACTTCCGTGACAACTATAGCTCTTGTGACTCTCCGTGACCACTATAGCCTCTCCGGACTCTCCGTGACCACTATATGTCTCTGTGACTCTCGGACACTTTATAGCTCTTGTGACGCTCGCGTGACACTAATCAGCTACTCGTGACTTCCGTGACATATAGTCTCTGTGATCTCGTGACCTTTATAGCTCTCTGTGACTCTCCCGTGGACATATATAGCCCTATGTGACTCTCGCCGTGACCACTATATAGTCCTCTGTGACTCTCCGTGACACTAATTAGCTCTTCGTGACTCTCCGTGTGAACTATATTCTTTACTACTCCGGACACAGTATCTCTCCGTGACATTATATACTATCAGTAGTCCGTACTATCGTGCATATCTCCTTGACTCTTGAAACTATACTAGCTCTCCGTTGACTCTCCGTGCACTATAATATCTCTCACGTGTCTCTCCGTGACATATACGTACTCTCGCACATATTCTGCTGTGACCTCCGTGACACTTTATACTCTCTGTGACTTACTCCGTACACTATATACTGACGTGACGTCCGTTGACACTATAAGCGCTCCGGGTTGACTCCCGGACACTATTAGAGCTTCTGTTACTCTCCTGACACTATATAGTCTCTCCGTGCTCTCCGTGCCATTTCTAGATCGCTGCCTGACCTCTCCGGACTATATACTCTCCCTTGAATCCTCCCGTGACACTATATAGCTCTCGTGTGACTCTCCGTGACACTATTATAATTGTCCTACTTTAGCTCGTGACTCTCCGTGACCACTAGTACTATCCGTCTCGTCTCGCCTTGACACTTTATAGCTCTACCATGACTCTCTCGTGACCTATATAGCTTCAGTGACTCTCCGTGACAACTATTAGCTCGTCTGTTACTCTCTACATAGCTCCTGACTCCTGTGACACTATATAGCTCCGTGACCTCCTAAATCTCCTGACTGTACTCTCGTAGACACTCTAATCTCCTGAAGTTCGATCTCCGTGACATTTATAGCTCTCCTGTGACCTCCGGACACTATAAGATCTCTGTGACTCTCCGTAAACATTAGTCTCTCCGTTACTCTCCGTGACATCTTATAGCTCTGCGGTATATCCTGTGACACTATAGATCTCCGGACTCGAACATAGATAATCTTCTGTACTCTCCGGACACGCTGCCCATGGCTAATCTTCGGCTGTGAGCATGAACTCAAAATGGACGACTTTATAGCTCATCCTGTCGTCTACTCGTGTATCATGTGAATAACCACGAACATCCCCTATGATCCTGTCTACCATCCGTGACCTCACTCTGTATGCTCTCTTGCTGAGACATTCATCTGCGAATTATATAAGTAGTAGGCGTCAGTCATTGTTACAGAATATCCGTCGAGTAAGTTACATGCAGCGCTCCGGCCTCCTGACATAAGCTCTCCGTGACTCGCTAGCACGGCTGGCATGTCCAAAAAGCCACGCTACTTATCGACACTATATAAGCTTCTCTACTTTGTACTCTCTTTTCCTCTCGATTTCTTAATCTCTTGTTACAATCACTCTTTGCATACTCCTATTCATCTCTCAACCGTTGACTGTACTCTTTTCCTGTACCAT
>JAACNH010004407.1:0-24272 GCA_019447015.1 Hymenochirus boettgeri | reverse complement strand
TAGCACCATACAAGATACCCCATAAAGTGCAGTGCAACAATAGATCTGTATACACATACTGTCACTAGCACCATACAAGATACCCCAGTATCTTGTAAAGTGCAGTGCAGATAATTAAAAATATATTTGATAAATGTAATAAATATAAGGCATTCCCTGCCTGCTAAACTCCCTAACAGGTCGGGCCCACCCATATGGCCCCTTCCTAGCTATTTTATGCATGTTTTCCCTTGTTGACACCACTGTAGTTTCAGTGATCCACATAATCTGACTTAATGGGACTGTGCTCTAATAGACAACATTTATTTCATTCAGTACAGGACGTGGCCAATAGGAAGACTTTCTTTTGTAAAGTGTGTCTTCCCATTGGCTACTTCTCAGTGTGAAGGAAGGTACAAGGCTGGACCAGAGCAGTGAACACACATTTAACTACTGTAAGTACACTAGGTACATTTAATGACAAGTAACATTGAGGGGGTGTTAGAGAGTTGATAATTACCCCTTTAAATTGGCACAGCCATATAACATTTAGTTTAAAGATGGTAAATTTACATTGAGGACATTTGTAAATAGCCCTATATATTTTAATAAGATTATTCATAATAGTTTAATGGTGTAAGAGGAGGGGGGGAGGATAAGATTTAAGATTCCTACACAGTGGCGTAACTACTACCCCTGCCACTCCGCCGGGGGGGGGGGGATAAGGGTGCCCGGGACGAGGTCGCATTAATCAGGCGTTTATTTCTTTTTTGCTTAATATTCCATTTTTTTTAACTTGCGCCACTGGGGGGCTCTCTGTGATCACCTCACCATCTATATTTCCTGTTACCGGTCCAACTCACTGATTGGCTATGGCTTCTTTCGTGACCTGTTCTCTGGGAGGGTGGGAGGACTCATGTGGTCGAAAGTGAAAGTAGAAGAGTTGTTGTGTACTGCCGCTGCCTGCTGGCTCCGTCCGCGGTGTCCTCAATCATCCTGGCTAAGACAGACTGTACTTACTCTCTGACTGCCCCTGGCACCTGCTGTGCTGTAGCTGCTTAAAACAGCTTATACAAAACAGTAGGGTAAATTTCTTTGTGTTTATAAATAATGTTCCATGGGATATTGTGGTTTCATTGAAAAAGACATGGCGTAATTCATAAAAGACTCAAAATCCAATTCTATGTACAAATAAATATATTTTTAGAACCAGAAATTTTTATCTTCTAGATGATCCAGAAAAGGGCCCTAAATGAAAAACCCTTTGATAGATAAATTAGATAGATATATATGATAGATAGACAGACAGGAATTATAGCCAAGGTAGTCGTGTTAGGGGGAGGAGGGAGTTGTGTTTGGGTGGCGTGGGGGGCCCATCCAAAATTTTGCTGGGGGGCCCTCTGATTTCTTGTTATGCCCCTGTCCCTACAGTATGTAATGTTTTGGGAAATGGTTTATCTTCCATCAACATTCATCTCTAAATATTCTTACAAAAATCCTTAATAATAAACGCTTTAGTATAAATAGTTGAGTACACCTCTTATCCTCCTTGTTCCTGCAAGTTTATCTCAATTAAGTTAATCAATTGAACTAGGATAGACACTAAATTTATTATATCTGCAAAAAAAAATAAAGAGCCAACTATAATTGGGGGCGTGGCCAGCTATCCTGGAGAGAGGTCGCATGGAGTAAGAGCTCCCTCTCTGCTACCAGGAATACAGCTACTTACTGCAACATAAACAGGACCCAAACAACTCAAAAGAAGCAGCAGACTTGGTCTAAAATGGGCAAAAACAAAACCGCAGCTCATAAACAAACAGAGAAAAAACTCACCTTGTTCTTCCCAGGCAGCTCAGATTCGCGGGCCGAAATCCAAGATGGCGGCGCCCATGGAAACCGCGAGAGCCGCAACCTACAGGGAGAAAGAAAGGAAGAAAAAGTAAGGAAACAGAAACAAACAATATATATCAATAATACAGACATAGACTCTGACACAGAACAAAAAACAGACTTACAAACACCTAATACAGACCCAGGCGGGGACCTAGGAGACGCCGATCTCACATCCAGCCAGGGCTCCAGCTCACAAGGGCCCCTGGGGACCCAACCAAGCGGGGAACCTATGAAAAGACACAGAAAAGGGGATTTGAAAGGGGAGGAAGAAAACAATACGCTAGAAATCACACAAGGCCAAAACCCCTTGCATAACTTCCCAACCAAAGACACCCCAGTGTCAGAAAAAGTATTAAAGGAAATGCTAATATCTCAACATAAAGCCTTTAAAATGGACGTTACAGAAATGGTCCAAACTATCAAAAAAGATATAATAGACATTGCAGAAAGAACCAACCATATAGAACACAAAATGGCAGAATTTACAACCTCATTTAACGAATTAGCAGACGCCCATAACAACCTTGATGATAAAGTAACCACCCTCCAAAACAAAATCACCGACCTAGAAGACAGATCAAGGAGAAATAACATCAAAATCAGAGGAATACCTGAGACTGTCTTAAACCCCGAACTTGATCATTATCTAGAAAAATTACTAGAAACAATCCTGCCAAACTCAACAAAAACAGAGAGAACAATCGACAGAGCTCATAGACTATATAAACCAAAAAGTGCCCCTCAAACAGCACCCAGAGATGTAATAATAAGATTCTTATTCTTTCAAACTAAAGAACAAGTGATGTCACTTTCAAGAAACAAAAACAACCTGCCAAGCAAATATACCCATTTACAATTTTTCGCAGACCTATCACCCCAAACCATGCAATTAAGGAAAACCTTTCAAGAAGCTACAGAGATACTCAGATATAACGCTATAAAATACAAATGGGGCTTCCCAGTCCGCCTGATCGTAATCAAAGAGGAAAAAACATTTGTCTTCAATACACCCAAAGAAGCTATCCTCAAAGCCCAGGAATGGAAGCTAAACATCCCTCAAACTATCAAAAACCAACTGAAAGAGCCACACAAAAAAGAAGGAATCCAAAAAGAGTGGAACTACAACTGAGAACTATTTGAACCAACACCCGAACAAATCAAAACACACATATTAGCCAAGGACTAATAACTTTGAAACTCTAAAGTAGAGACGAGAGCATTTCGTTTACACCCCAGACTGACTACTCTAAAAACTCCTACCGGCTGCAGGAAATCCTGGACCGGAGCCTCCGCAAGAAAACGGTTTGAATACTTCTGAAAAGGGCTATGTCTTAAATGTGTTAAATATGTTAAATGTTTTATATGTTATGAATGTTTTATATGCCATAAATGTTTTATAAGCTTTAAAAAGTTCGGGGATAAGAGATACCCACTTTATCCCTATAATAACACCCACAGAAAACATCCCTGATCATATCGGGGCCTCCAGGAGGGGATAGTAGCCATAAACACAAATATAGAATACAACCTCACGGGGTTAACCTTTAAACAGCCCAATACAACCAAAACAGAATGATCAGTCCAGTCACAAATCACTGGACTGGGCCCCTACCCCGGGAAGCTCTGGACACACTAAATAATCTCCGTAGACCCCAGAGACTAGTTTAATTTAGCAAGAATACAAAATAATCTGTCTCCCAAAATCAAAGAAGCTATACCCGACCTAACTTGGGAAAATAAACCTACAATAAGCTAAAAACAAAATAATCTAGACCAGTCAATTAAGAAACAAGGAACTGTTTTAAATAAAACAACAGCATTTCCAGGTGGCAAACAGCCCTCCAAAAAAGTCTAGATATCTATGATAACTAGGAATGTGTTATTGACCCATTGTGGTCTCCCTTTGACCCCCCTATTGAAATATCTGCCACTTAACTCAAGTTCTAGATGTTTCTCATGTTTTTTATGTTATATATGTTGTATATTTTTTGCCTCAGCTATGTGTGCCGTACCCCAGTTGCCTTACCCCCACAACATCCACAAATACAATACAAACACCCATATGATGCCAAAAGCACTCCCCAAAACAAAGATCTATATAAAAAAACTACATTCATACACGTCTGTAATTAAGGACCCAAAACAACTAACCAGCAAGAAAACCACCAAATCACATGGGAATTAAACTACAATCCTACAATGTCAGAGGTCTAAACTCCCCTCAGAAAAGATTCCTGTTATGGAAAGAGCTTATAAGCAACAAGATAGACATAGCATGTATACAAGAAACGCACCTGAACAAAAAATCAACCCATCTCCTCAAGCATAAAGCTTACAACAATATTTTCCACTCCTCATCAGAAAAGAAAAAAAGAGGAGTCACCATCGCAATAAACAACGCACTAGCTTTCAAACTATATGAAGCAAAGATAGACCCACAGGGCAGATATATAATCCTACACTGTTCCATAAATAACCAAAACTTAGTTATAGCCAACCTATACGCACCCAACCAAAGACAAATTAAGTTTATAAAGAAAATCATAAGCAAAGTTAAAGAATACCACCAAAAAAATATTATAATATGCGGAGACTTCAATCAACTACTAGACCCAGAAATAGACTCCACTAATCCCAACACAAAGAAAAACCACCAATTTTACAATCTCCTGAAATCCGAAGATCTATTTGATGCATGGAGAACAACCCACCCAACAGAAAGGGACTATACCTTCTTCTCCCAATCCTACAATATGTACTCTAGACTGGATTACATCCTAGTAGACAAATGGACTCTCCAAAAACTCCCCTACACCAAAATCTCCCCGATTACATGGTCAGACCATGCACCAATAACAATCCTCCTAAAGGAAAGATTCAATGTCAACCAAACAAGACCATGGAGACTCAACCCAACCATATTATCATATGAAAAATCCAGAAACACAATACAAAAAGCTATATCAGAATACTTCGAAATAAATGAATCTCCAGAAATAGACCCGTTCACACTATGGAACGCACATAAAGCTGTAATCAGAGGCATCTGCATCCAACAAGCATCCCAACTAAATAAAATCAGAAAACAAAATAAACTGGAACTACTACAAAAAATAGCCGCACTAGAGAAGGAGAATAAACAAAAACCATCACAACACCTAAAAAAACAATTGAAAGAAACAAAAGATAAACTTCACTCGCTAAATCTATATGACTATGAAAAAATGCTCAGAAGATTGAAAGCCTCATCTTACAATCAAGGAGGTAAAGCAAATAGAAACCTAGCAAATAGAATCAAAAACAAATTAGCCAATACCAAAATCTCATACATTATGGAAAAAAACAACAAGATACTCAACCCCCAAGAAATATCCAACCAATTTAGCATCTACTACTCCAAATTATACAATCTTGCAGAAAACGGAGAAACTAAAAAACCCAACAAAGAAATCCTAGAAGCATTCTTTAACTCAATAAACCTACCCTCAACGACAGCAGAACAAAAAGAATACTTAGAAGATGGGTTTACCAATGAATATTACAAAACCTACTTTACTACCCTTACTCCACACCTGCAAAACATGTTTAATAAAGCAACAGAAAACCAAACATTCCCTAAAGAGATGCTTAAAGCCTTAATCATACCAATCCCAAAACAAGGGAAAGACCCGACACTATTAGGAAACTACAGACCCATCTCCCTATTAAATAATGACCTCAAACTATACTCCAAAATATTGGCCGAGAGACTCAAAAACATACTTCCACATCTCATCCACCTAGACCAAGTAGGATTTATTAAAAACAGACAATCCACAGACAACACAAGAAGAATTATCGACCTTATAGACTGGGCCAACCACAACAAGATCTCATCGCTATTTATATCATTGGATGCAGAAAAGGCCTTTGACCGCCTCAATTGGCAATACCTAAACCTGGTACTGGAAAAATTTGGAATACAGAACTCCTTTAAAAAGGCAATCATGGCGCTCTACACCAACCCATCTGCAAACGTCTACATTTCCAGTATGATGTCCAACCCATTTAACATCTCAAATGGAACAAGACAAGGATGTCCCCTCTCCCCACTAATCTTTGCCCTAGCTATGGAACCTCTGGCACAAAAAGAAGAGAAGACCCAAATATTACAGGCATTAAAATCAACTCAACATCCCACAAAATAGCACTATTCGCAGACGACGTTATTCTAATTGTCACAAAACCAATCATCTCACTAATACATATATACAAACATCTACATCAGTTCGGACGATTATCATACTACAAAATCAACGAGAAAAAATCACAAGTTATGGAAACCAATCTCTCAGGAGCCCTGAAAATGTTCCTGGCAAGCAAATATCAATTCAGATGGGACACCAACGAAATAACCTACCTGGGAATTAAAATTTCAACCAACCTGGGAAACCTATTCCAATCTAACTTTATACCACTAGTAGAAAAACTAGAAAGTCAGACAAGAAAATGGAAGATAATGACACTATCATTAATGGATAGAATAATGGCATCCAAAATGCTAATCCTCCCCCGATATCTCTACGTTTTTAGATCAATTCCAATAAACATCCCAGAATCCTTCCTCTTAAGAGCACAAAAAAATATAACACAATTCATATGGAATAAAAATAAAGCAAGAATAAACAACCCAACCATGGCCAAAAACCGCAAAACAGGAGGTCTAGCAATTCCAATATTAAAGGACTACTACCAAGCAACAACTCTAGACCAAATAAGATACTGGTGGAAAAACAAGACAAACACAAACCTATGGTGCGAAATAGAGGAAAAAATGTGCCAACCCATGATCTTGAAACAAATTTTGGGAGCAACACTTCTAGAAGACAAGCAAATAACCATTCCCTACATCCTCCCCCACGCATCCATTAAAATCTGGAAAAATATACACAAAAACCAAAACTTTCTAGCACCATTATACGACTTCATACCCATAAACAGCCTTGAAATACTTATCCCGGATTTACATATCCAATGGGATCAACACCAACTAAAAACAATCAATCAACTATACCAACAAGGTAAACCGACCCCATTCCCTACACTACAAAGCAAATACCAACTTAACCAGAGCGACTTCTTCAAACATATCCAAATCATATCCCTGCTTACAACCTCTAAAAAGAAATGGAAAACCTCAACAGACTCAACTGAACTTCAATTTACAGCCCCCATTACCCCCCCCCAAAGGAATAACAACCTTTTACAACCTGATCAACAACAAAAATATATTTACCAAACTCAGACCACATATAAAATGGGAGGAAGAACTGGGGAAAACCTTCAACGACAAACAGTGGTCGGATGCAGCCAACATCCCCTTCAAACTCTCAAGATGCTCTCAACATTGGGAAATAACAAGAAAGATACTGTTGAGATATTATAGAACCCCAACAATTCTAGCAAAATGGAACCCCAAATACTCACCAATGTGTTGGAGGTGTGGACAGGCCAGAGGAACTCTTCTTCACATATTCTGGACCTGCAGGAAAATCAGGAAAATATGGAATAAAACTCAACTAGTATTATCATCAATATTACAAAAACAAATCACCCTCACTCCCGAACTGGCCCTCTTACTGATAGACCTACAGCAGTTTCCCAGCAATCAACAAACCATTATCTTCCATACTACTATAATTATTACTCAATTTATTGCCAGAAACTGGTTATCCAATAAAATCCCTAATATCACACTCATACTGAAAAACCTCAATACCAATATGCAGTATGAGAAACAATATGCCATAACCCAACTTAATTTTCACAAATTCTACAAGAAGTGGGAATACTGGTACACCGATAATAGATCTCTATATCAATAAAGATTAAGGCGCCTTGGCTCAAATATGCTAAAATCTGATAACCAAGCAGAAACGAAATACTCAAAATGGCGGCTGGGGAGACACACAAGCTGAAATTCACTTTTACTTTTGGTTACTTTATCTACTGCTACCCACTCCCTACAGTTTATTATATGATGTTATGTTACAATGTGATATTTTATTTGATATGATTTGATTTTTGAATTGTACTATAAAAACCGCCCAATAAAAATTGAATGATTAAAAAAAAAAGAGCCAACTATAATTTACACAGAAATTACAATACTTCATTAAAATTAAAGGGCATGTCCACCCCCAAAACTATAATTTAACCCACTACTGGCCCCACTGTGTAGTGTAATAAAATCCTTACCTTACATCCCTGCTCCAAATGGTTCTCCTGTAATGTCCCCACAAAGTCCCAAAAACTGGCTATAAGGAGTCTAGCAGAGTCCATATAGCACTCTGCCTACTGTCTTCCCTCCGGGAGAGAATTTTGCCATGCGCACTGCAGCCCCCCCTCCCTCTCCCTCCCGTTTTGCTCTTCCTCCCCCTAGCATAAAACCCCTTTGGTGTACTGTAGGGCTCCCTCCCCCAACCCCAACCGCTATATTAGTTTTTACAGAAACTCCCCTGATCGTTACTTACCTTTTACCTCTCTCCCCCAGCATTCTGAATAGCCGAAAGCCACATCCGTGATTGGCTGCTTCTCAGACAATCACGGACGCGGATGCCGTTCCGGCTCCCTGCTTGCAGTTTCATGCAAGCAGAGGGCCGGACAGTACGCCTGATCGGGGGAGTTTCTGTAAACACTAATATAGCAGTTGGCGCTGGGGGAGGGAGCCCTACAGTACACAAAAAGTTATAAAAAGGGGTGGACATGTCCTTTAAAGTAAACCTACATTTGTGCCCCTGCCCTTTGAAATTTTAAAATGTGTCAAGTTTAAAGGGACACTAAACTGAAAAAAAAAGACTTGCATTTATCCTTTTCTATATTCTCAGTGCTCCCTGTCATTAGATTTCCTCATGTCCTGTTCAGCTCACTCCTAGTTAGTGAGTCTCCTCTCTATGTATCCATCCCCTTCCTAAACTGAGGCGCAGCTAGAGTGTGGAGCATGTACATTGAATGTGATCTGTGCCCCACTACAGCCAATAGCATTCACCCAGTGATTTTGTGTTATAGTGAAAGTAAAATTGCTTTGCTATGGGAAGGTAAGCAGCACTGGGAGCTGTAATCACTGTTTCAATCAAGATTAGACGGTAGTAGGGCCCGCCACAAGCTCAAGAACCCTTCTGCGATCACCCTTTTTTAAACAGCTGATCGCGTGTATCAGAGGTTCGGTCCGGTCTTTTAAACAGCTCGGCGGTTTATAACAGCTGATCGTGGAAGGCATCTTGGAGGGAGGAGGGGGTCAGGTGCCAGGCCTCCTTATGTTTGTGTTTGTGTGATGCAATAAAACAGAATTTTTCTGACAAACGGTGTGCGCTTCCATCAACCCTTTTTTGCTTGTGTTATCGCGGGGGGGCTGGGCCCCTGCAGGTACACTGCTGAAGTTTAGGAGTATGAGTAAGCATAGATTTGTGTTCTGGCTGTGGACATGTCCTTTAAAGCACTTTGAAACAGAGGACAGAGTGGTCCTGCTTTTTTATGCCTAGTCCTTACAGTTAGATCTCTGTGCAAATATGGCAGCTAATGACAAATCACTTGATCATGGACCTGGTTTTGGAATGGAACCTCTGGTTTTGAAAATCCACAGATCGATTGGAATTTAATAGAACATTTGGAAATCACGGCCCAAATTTGTGAAATTGTGTTTGAAATTTAAAAATCATGGACTAAAAATTGGGCGGTGGGGGAAGATCAAAAGTCACAGCTGAAAAATCACAGAACTGCTGGCGGAATGAAACTCGTGTTTCCTTCTTCTATACTCTTAACATTTCTTTTTCTGTGAACAAGAAGTTATTTGAAAGTAACACATATTCTCATTCGCATACCCTACAGCCGTATAGTCTTACTTCACAGAGGAAACTGACGTAGACTTATAAGTGATTCATAAATCCCCTTCATCACAAACAAACCGCAGTCTAATAAATTAGGGGAATTCATAACTACGTGGGAAAGATATATATTAAGGAGTATATAAACCAGGCTAAAGATCAAACTGGAATTATTTCTTCAAGAGGGAAAAAGGGCCGTCTGCATGGGTCACATGGCTACCATCATATTTTCCCACTTTGATGGAACATTGAATGGGACAATTCATATTCAGTTAAACATTGCTAACATATATTTTCCAGCTATTGAACTGATGTTTATGTGGAATATTTCCGCAACGTGGAACAAAACCATAGCAAGTTTTCCCCAAAGGTCATTTGAGTTCCTTACATTGAAAGTGGAATTATTAGTCAGATGGTTAACAATGTTCTCATGTCTACAAGCTGTAGGGGAAAGGCAGAACTGTACAGTAATTCATTGGTTTGATTTTTGACCAATAAACCTGTTATTTTTTGTGTTCAAATACACTGAAATGAAAGTTTATAGTAAAATAATAGAGACCCAGACCCACATGGTTTAAAGGTTAATAATACACACAAAAAACTCTTTACTAAAAATCCCTTTATAAAAGGATCAACATGTGCTAATCAGTGCAGCCATACAACAATATGTTAAAAACAATTAAAAACACAGCCCACAGTCAAAAGTAATGCAGAGTGTAGGTATAAATATCAAACAAGCTGAAAGAACAGGTCAACTATACCGGCCGTGGTTACAGTCACGTCTGTAGTCGGAGGATCCATATAAGGCTTGTAGTGGGGTTCAGAGATATAAGACCATATTGCTGGTTGCAGCCAGACACTGATGGATGCATTTTTTCCTATACCAAGCTTTCTCAAGAGCCTGCAGTCTGGAGAGAAATGTCCAAATACATAAACACATTGTAGAAAAGATTTTGCCTTTGTACAATACTATATATCATTTTCTGTAGTTGTTAATGAATTTCCTGCTCTCTTAGATTATACTAATGACACAACAAAGCTCCTGGGATGTACAGTGTATGAAATAGGTACCAAGAAAAAGAGAGATTACAATGTTATTTCTAAAATAAATTCTGGAGTTAGAATGTTTCACTTTTACACAGCTAAAGAAGGTTTATAGGACAATTATACTTGCCTCCCTTTTCTCCATCGATTGTGCCCAGGGTGAGGATTTAAAGCAACAGGTTGTCAACCCTGGGTTGCTCTTATTTAAAGCAGCTTTACTTACCTAAACTTTCCTTCGCTGCTCAGTCGCTTTTCTGCGTTAGCAATGGGGCCAATAGGAAGTAGAACTCCTGGCAAAGCTCATCGTCTCATTGGCCTCATTAACAACAGACCATGGGAGGCAGACAGGACAGGAGCAGAGAAGGCAAATATAGTTAATTAAAGCTGGAGCAATTTAGGTCCCCCTCCTGGGTACAATGTGTGTGGGGATAGGAGGGGGGTGAGTACAGTTGACCTTTAACTTCAATATTAAATAAGATAAAGACCAATGTGAATAAAGCCATGGTATGCCACAAGATCTATGTCTTCAGTGTCTACCCTAAAGGTAGACACTGAACGCATGATGTGTACGAACATTCGTTTCGGCTGATAATCAGCCTGTGTGTAGGTACTTTACCGGCTGATAAATTGCCCATACACGGGCCGATTATCGGCCGAAACAAATGTTCATACACATCGTGCGTCGGGATCCGCAATCGCACGTGTGTACGAACCTTAAAGGATAACTGTATTGCCTCAATGCATTTTTTTAAAAAACTGCTTTCAAAAGAGTAAAGTTATGCAGCCCACCCAATATGTTTTTTTCATGATTTTGAGTTTCTCTCACACTGTGAAGGAGGTGTAACAATTCTGTCAGCCTGTAACTGTCACTTAAAACTAGCAGTGAGAAAACACTCCTCCACCCATCCTTGATCAGCTTGATTATGTAGGCTGTATCCTAGCAACAGAACAGTTCAAGTTTATTTGACTGGCAGAGGAGGAGGAGAGAGGTTGTAACAGACATTCCCACCAGCCAATGACAAGTGATATGTTAATCATGGCCCTGGGCCATCTAGAAGGCGGGCTTTTAGCACTCATCTTTGCTGTGTGATATCTAAGGGAAGGCAGCACGGTTGTAAATGAGAGTAAGCAATTTCAGCTGCTGGAAGTGTGGACATGTAATGGGGGAGGTGTTGTTTTTTTGCGTATTGTTGTCCTTTAAGGTTACCAGTCCAAAAGCAAGCTTTTCTAGCTTAATGCTGAGTACACACAGTTAAGATAAAAGGCAGACCATGCTGGAGTTGACAGGATTGGCTGCAAGTATTACTGCCATCAGATTAGCATGTAAGTATAGTGGACATGATGGTTTACCAGAAGGTAAGTATACATTGGAGTGTGTGGTGTGAACGTGCACTTTGCTAAGAGATCTTGGGTTAGAATTGGATTTTCAAATTTCAATACATTAAGGGTTTTTTGGGGTTATTTTTACGTGTTCCCCTGACCATTTCCCAGGTCCCTGAGCCATTTACACAAATTTATTATTGGTAATTTACATTTAAATAAAATAAACCTATAATTTAATCAGACCTTTCGGATTGTTTAACTTCCATTGTCTTCCACTGGTCCGATTTAAAATTTTTGAATTTTCTGAAAATTTTAAAATCCATTTTGGAACAGAACTTGCCTGTCTAGAACCCCTATTTTTGTGTTGGAAGTAAATTTTGACCTCATGGGGCATATTAATTAAGATGTGCAGAATTCTGCCTGTGCTGTTAAACTGCAGCCACCATTCAGATATTAACAATGTTTTCTAACTGCAGTTAACAGTAAAAAGGTAACATCTGCTTGGTTGCTGCAAATTCATTTAACACACAGGCACTTTTTGCACCTCTTTTTAAATATGCCGGAACCAGTTTTAGGGCTTCCTAGCATAGTCAAAAAATATTTTAAAGGACAACTCCAACTCACAGAAGGCACAAAAATCATTATTAGTAAATAAACCAGTCTTAAATGGGGCTTCATCATTATGGACTAAAGTGCTAAGTGGGGTGCCACAGGGTTCTGTGTTGGGGCCGCTTCTATTTAATCTATTTATTAATGATTTGGAAGTGGGTATTGTCAGCAAGGTTTCTGTGTTTGCTGACGACACAAAACTTTGTCGACCATTAAAAACTTCAGAGGATTTGCAATCATTGCAGGGGGATCTAGATAGATTGTTTATGTTGATAAATGTAAGGTTATGCATTTTGGACTTAAAAATCCTTGTGCTACTTATACTATAAATCGCTCTGTGGTAAGTGAATCCCTGTTGGAAAGGGATCTTGGAGTTTTGGTGGATAACAAACTTAAAGGTAGCAAGCAGTGCCAGGTGGCAACAGCTAGAGCCAGCATGGTATTGTCTTGTATAAAGAGAGGTATGGATTCAAGGGAGGAAAATGTAATTCTGCCTCTTTACAAAGCATTGGTAAGGCCTCATTTGGAATATGCAGTGCAATTTTGGAATCCTGTGTACAAAAAGGACATCTTTGAAATGAAAAGGGTCCAGAGAAAGGCAACTAAATTAACAAGGGGATTGGGGGAGCTTGAATATGAAGAGAGACTGGAAAAGTTACAATTATGTAAGCTGGAGAAAAAGCGCTATCGTGGGGATATGAATACTGTGTATAAATACATTAACGGGCCATACAATAAACTATCGGCCCCTAATAAATTAATGCAATTTTATATAATACACCAAGTATACATCACCCCCCTATGGAAATCATGCATGTCCCCCTCTCTCAGCTCAGACTGCCCCAAATGCCACAATGCCAATGCAGACTTCTAGCATTGTGCAACAAGGTACACAGATTCTGGAATAAAGTAACTGCACACCTATGCCAAATACTTGGAACTACAGTCCCAACTGATCCCAAGCTATGTTTACTGGGAATCCCAGACGTTGGCTTCTGTAATAGACACCAACTCCCCCTCCTCAGAGGAACTCTTTTCTATGCCAGACGAACCATTATACTTACATGGATGTAACCCCCCAAGGACTTAATATATGGAAAACAATGATAGACAAAATACTGCCCATGCTCAGATTAATTTACGTCAAAAGAGGCACTGTGAACAAGTTCGAATCCATCTGGTCTATATGGAATGATTAATGAGAATCTGAACAGGAGATGAAATGGCCAAACAATAAAGTTCAATGCAATGTCAAGCGCACCAGGAGACCCCCCCCCCTAACTAGTACCACCAACCTCCTACACGATTTACTCACATCTATACCCAACAGTAACGAAAATACATATCCTTCTAATTTCATCTCTTTATTTCAACCAGTATAACATTATTTCCCAAGTTATCCTCTGTTATACCATCTGTATAATTACTCTGTAGTGGTATAAGAATTAAACAGTATTAATTTACCACTGATATGCAGATGTCGTTAATTCATATTGATTTCAATAAACAGTTTTTTTTTTAAAAAAGGACAACTCTAGCCCTCCCTTCCTCTCCAACCTAAGTAATCAGAGTGAGGACCTGAACTTCTAGGGTTTGCATTGGTTCCAAAGTTATCCTGCTGGGGAGAGGGAGGAAGGGTGGATGTGTCCTTTAATAAGGACAAAATCTGTCTTCAATAACACAAGATGCCTTACATTACAAGGAAACTGTGTGAATCAACCAGGCAAGGAACTGGTATTAAATTATGCCAAGTTATGTATTTTATCTTCCTTCTTTAGAAGAAAGAAAGAAAACAAGTTAAATGAATCATTGGATCATTGTGTCAGTCTGTCAGAGAACACAAAGTCCCAAAATGCGGAACAACAAGAATCCTACCAAATCCCTGAATTCCAATAGCAATTTATTAAAGGAGATCTAAATATTCACTTAGATTTTAGTTCTAGTGCACTACAGATAAATTGCTTATACAAACAGTGATATTCAGGTCCTTTATGGATCAGGTATTTATGGATCTGAAAAGGACTCTACTTAAACATACTGTATCAAAGGGATTCTATGAGAATATTTACAAGCTTCTGTTTTTGTGCTCGCTTTCTTTCCCAATATGCTGCACTGATCTAATTATCTACTTGGGAGCTTGGTAGTTATTACTTTTTGAGAAATAAAGAACATTGAAAAGCTGGGAGAGAATGTTAATTTTACTGCAATTCAAAACACACACAAGTCTCATTCAAATATCCATTTTCTAAATTTTCTCCGAAACAACACAGTAGATTATAGAAATTTCCATTAAAGTAGTTACAGAAAGGTTTAAAAATAAATATATATTTGTTACTTCCGAGAGCGGCCAAGTGAAAGGCAAAGGGTATGTCCACACCCCGTTGTGTTAAGAACTCCCCCAAACCTCGACCTTGCGAGAGTTTTTTTAATGTTATCAGATGCTGCTAACATTACTTACCAGAATTTTTTGTTTTGTTATATACTGTGCATTTATTGTCTAAATTGCTGACATTCTGCACCTTACACACTTGTCTGGTAGTTTTATTGCACACTCTAAACCAGGGAAGTCCAACCTACTACCCTCCAGACGTTTTAGAATCTATAATTCCGAGGCACCTGCAAAACTGCAGCCCCCCCCCCCCCCCAATATTGGTGGCCAGCCCCCTGATACACCCATCTCCCCAACGCACCACGATCAAAGATATGTGCTTTTAATAAGAGAGCCAATCACGGGCCTTCTTCGTCTTTGGCCCCTTCTCGCCAGTCACAGGCCCTTTGGGTCTGATTGTTATGCCACTAATTCCGAGCATGCATTCTACAACCAAGTCATGCAGGGAGTTGTGGATACTAAACATCTGGAGGGCTGCAGGTTGGACATCCTTGCTATAGATAATGGACATTGCTAGGGACAGAGGGGTATCAGAATCGAGCAGCAAATAAGATCCTGGGACAGTTGGTATATATAGATAGCGGACATGGATGTCTGCACTCCCAGTCGTCTCCAAGAACATATATGCCTATGTGCTTTCCACTTATAGATATGTAATAGGACGGAGCACTCCTCTGGAATTTAATACACTTAATTTTATTAGAAGAAAATCAACGCATTTCAGCCACAACTCTGGCCATCATACTGATGACAGCCAGCCTTGCGGCTGAAACGCATTGATTTTCTTCTAATAAAATTAAGTGTATTAAATGAGCGTATTAAAGTCCAGAGGAGTGCTCCATGTCCTATGATAGACAGACAGACACTGTTTGATACAGGCACCTGCAACAAGCTAGTAAGCTAGTACTCTGCCCAGGTGCGGTCCAAAAAACTCTTTATACAATTCTTATATATAAAATATGGAGCACTCCTGGATCTTCATAAATGATTTATTTATAGAATCGTGCAAACCATTTAGTGAAGAGGCAACAGAGGTTTATCCCTGATTTGCTTTTAAACAAACAATTGCAAGCATGGGCCTCTTTTACTTCGAATGATGAAACATATGGGCAGCTAATGCAATAAGCGGTGCAAAAGTTTTCCAGCGCTATAAATCTACAGCAACCAATCAGATGTTATAGAACTGCAGCATCCTAATAAATAGCTAGCATCTTATGGCATGCAGATCATGCGTTAACCACAGAGGAATGGCTGAAATCTAAGTTAAAGAAAGTTTTCCTTGCTGCATGAACTCTCGGGGACATTTTGTGATGTGCAGAGCCATCTTGTGGCCAAATAGTTTAAAGAATATAAAATCTCTGGATGAGGACATCAACATTTAAGTGCTTATTTTTCTAGAAGACTCAGAGGGCATGGTATGTGTCAATTCAATAATGTGTTGCAGAGCAATGTCAGATTCAACAGATGAAGTCCAGCCTGGGGCACTCCTTTCTGATTTCCATTGGGTGGGCTTCATAGCAGAAGGCTCTCATTCCGCAGGTTTTCAGTTTGATTCTGGGAATGGCTAAAGTATAAAATCTTAACCAGCACCTGATATTTTGGGGAGTGATTTAAATATCAGTAGGTCAATTTAGCAAATGTTTTCCATCACGGTTATTGGGCTATATAGATGGCAATAAACCACTAATGATCGTTACATATATAGAGCCCTTCTGGAAAGAAGGGATAGAAATAAAACAATAAAAGGTAGCTGAAAGTAAAGAAGGGGAAACGAATGAAAGACAAAAAGGAAGGAAAGATCATTTGAACTCAGGTCCAGTATAAGAGAGCACATTATAAGGCATGTCCACCCTGCCAGCAAAAAAATCCTTGTTAGCAACTAGGTTTTATAGTGTTAAAATTGGTCTATGTCACTGTCACTGCTGCCATCTCAGCCAATCAATGTCACGGCTGCCATCTCAGCCAGTCGCTGTCACGTCTGCCATCTCAGCCAATCAATGTCACGGCTGCCATCTCAGCCAGTCGCTGTCATGGCTGCCATCTCAGCCAATCACTGTCATGGCTGCCATCTCAGCCAATCACTGTCACGACTGCCGGTAGTGTACAATGGCGAAGGAGAGAGGGAAGGTAAGTAAAGATCGGGGGACTTTCTTGCTAATAGTAATGCAGTTGGGGCGCTATGGGGAGGGAGACCAAATCAGGAGGTAGAGGGAGGGGGGGGAGGGCTCTTCTGCGCATGGCAAAATATGGACTCTGCAGTCCTCCTGGTGGCCAGTGTTTGGGACTTTGGGGAGGGATTACAGGGCAACCATTTGGATCTGGGATGTAAGGTAAGGATTTTTATGCACTACAAATTGGGGCCAGTAGTGGGGGGATTATAGTTTTGGCGGTGGACATGCCCTTTAATGAATAATTTATTGTTTTGGGGAAACTTAAATTTTTAGTAAAAAAAAAAAAAAAGCAGAGCTATGGGCCAGAAAATCACTGTTGATTGGAAAAAATGGAAAATGTGTAGATTAGGTCATCATTATAGTTATAGTGCATAACGTAAAGCTTTCTATCTGGCACCATTATATGTTTATGTAAGGCTACTTTTTTTTTAACCTTGATTTGTTCAAGATTAAATTCTCTTGTTCATAGAAATCAATATAAAGTGTAGATAAACCAAGCTCCCTGTTTAGATTAACCCATATGAATCGTATTTTTCCTAGTAAATGATATAGACAGTATATATAACGTTACATTATATGTAAGATTGTGTATAGTGCAGAAATATCTTTAAACTGCGTAGAGCAATCCATTTTGTGGAAAGCTGAAAGTGGATAATTTAAGGCAGCTGTTTAAAAAGACAAGGAACATTAGATCCGAAACATCTGTATGACATCATGATATATCTTTCCAGAAAATGCTTACAATTCCTTTATATGATTGTGTTAAAATATACTGTGACTTTCCTTATAAAGGAAACTTCAGCAATATTATCACCCCTATGCATCTGGTTGCAGCAGCCAAATTACCTAAATTGCCGCGTACACATTGTGTGGCATGGGTCGGCATCTGCAATCGCATGTGTGTATATGAGCCTTAGGGGTGCCAGTTTTCTTTTCAGGTGTTAAAGGACAACTACAAGAAAATATATTTGATGAGGACAGAATAAAACAGCATCCATTTACAAAGGCTAATAATCTAGCAAGGTAACTACAGGGAAATAAATTACATTTTACTTAAAAGGAATCTCCACCCCCAAAACACCAATTTCTTATAAGGTAAGTCACCCCCCCTCTAAATGTACTTACCCGACCAGGTTTCCTTGGTCATGGCCTCTTCTGTGAGGAACAGCAAAAAGGGCTGGACCGGCAGCCATGTCTGTGATTGGCTAAGATTCAAGCAATCACTGCTGGTCACCAGCTCATTTGGATGTTTTAAAGAAAGTGTTTAGGGTTGGTAGTTGCCTTATCTTATAAGAATGTTTCTTTTTCCTCAGAGTCCTATCCAGGCCCTGCAGGACAACTATAAGGAGCAGAAGAGGGGGGTGGGGTGGACATGCCCTTTAAAATACCAAATGGCTGTTCTGATCTCATAAGAAAGGTAAGCAAAGGTTCTTGTAAAGTCCAAGTATGGTTGGAAGAATCACTACTATAAATCAATAAGCTTTACTATAAAGATATAAACTGTGCTAGAAAGGTTTATGAATATGTTCCAATTATCATTCAAAAGTGGTTGTATTTGGCTGGACAATATAATTTATTTGGTCACAAAGATACATTTATTATTACTGCCAGATCTATTCTATTTGGTCATTCAGGGCCCTTGGCAGAGTACTTCTATCATAACCCCTCTAATAAGTAATGGATTTTAATGGCAAATATATCACATTTATGCAAATAGACAATCAGGGAGATTCAATAAAAGTTCTTATCGTTTAAAATGGTGCTAATTTTGCCCCAACCAATCAGATCTTATTTAACATTTGTAAGCTAACATCTGATTGGTTGGGGCAAAATTAGCACCATTTTAAACAATAAGAACTTTTATTGGAAAACCCTGAATATTTTCAGTTGATCATTTTTCATAACTTCTGCAATTTACAATGTTCTTGGACAGAAACATGAGCGCCACTTTATTGGAATGAAGTAACCATGGAACATTCAGCTTTTCTTCTCCGACAACTGATTTTCCAGATGTCCCCACATTGTAAGATGGAGAAAATAACTTTGCACCAGTCCTGTTCTTTCCAGAGAAACAATAAAGGGAATATTGGTTTTTTTGAGTTTATACGCACTATAGTTCTTCTAGGTACACAGAACTAGTTAGAACAACTGCAGTCATTTAAACCCTTGTTATGATTGTTATTTTATTTACACTAATGTACCATTATTAGCAACAAATTTCGATGTGGAACTAGCAACATTTTGACTGTCTGAACCAAATCTTGGCAGTGACACAACTGCCGTGTTTCACAAAAGTTTCTATGTTATATGAAGAAAAAATGAAAACATTTCATGCATTTCAAAGGATTTTATGTGCAAACACGTCACATTTATGTAGAGTCAATATTTATAGCGTTGACCCTTAGAACGTCTGCAAATTGCTCTTGCAGTTTCTGGGCAAGATCTTGATGATCCATACTTGGGGTGCTTGAACACAATTGGTTTGCTTCTGCTTGTACACCTGCTTTTTGAGAATGGACCATAGGTTCTCAATAGGATTAGCATCTGGGGAATAAGCCATGGGTCTAAAGTTTTAATGGTATGATCTCTGAGTCAATATTTCCCTTACTTGTGTAATGGTGCTGCATCACACTGGAAAATACACAGATCATCACCACATTGCACCCTGGTTGTTGGGAGAAGTTGAATTTGAATACCTTTAATTACTTGTAGCAGTATTCTTGGGCAGATTTGTGAGTGAGATAGTTTCTAGGATGAGAAGCAAGCCTAGACATGGATTGTCAAAAGATGTTTCACTGTTAGTGTGACACAAGACCCTTTGGAGCATTCACATTTTATTCTCCAGATGATTGCTTTTCCAGATGTCCCCCCTAGTTGGAAGGAGGATTTGTCATGGAAAATAACTTTCCAATCCTTGTACTTCCTCCAGAATTTTAGTTTGTCCTTAAAGGGCATGTCCACCCCCAAAACTATAATCCCCCCAACTACTGGCCCCACAATGTAGTGTAGTTTAATCCTTACCTAACATCCCAGCTCCATAGGGTTCTCCTGTAGTCCCCCCCCAAAGTCCCAAAAACTGCCCACCAGGAGGCTAGCAGAGTCCATATAGGACTCTGCCTCCTACCTGGCCTCAGGTAGATTTTTGCCATGCGTACTGCAGCCCTTCTCCCCCTCCCGGCGGAGCGCGGCGGAGGAAAGAGGGGAGGTAAGTAAGAGTTTGGGGGGCTTTCTTAAAATAAAAACTATGCGGTTGGGGCTGGGGGACCAGGGGGAAGCCTATATTAAAAGTTTGATTTAAGGGTGGACATACCCTTTAATGTTTTGCTTGCAAACAATGTAGATTATTTGCTGCAATTCTTGACACAAGACCATTATCCAAAAATCTTAACTCCTCACTGGAGTTCCAGGGTCTGGCAGTTGGGGGTGTAGGGACCAGCAGGTGTGGCAGATGGTTGTTTAAACTGGCCGTAGCAGTTTGTGGGCCAGTGGGTGTCCAAGGGCACTGAAGTTGGTGGTCCATTTTGCACCAGCTAGCAGGGCAGGGGCTAGCAGTTAATAGTTGATTGTATGGAATACGTTAGTACATGGCCTCACAGCTGGTGGTGAACAGCTGGGAAGCTGCTAAACCAGGACAGAGTTAAAGGTCCAGAGTCTGTCAGTTTGGGCTCCAGGGCCCAGCAGATTAAGGTCCAGGGCTCAACAGTTTTGAGTCCAGGTACCGGCAGATGGTAATGGGGTAAGGATTAAAAGGTTTATGGTCATGGGCCTTATCAGATGGTCAACTGTGCAATGACAGATGCTTTGTCTGGAATCTGCCATTTTTTTTATGACTTGAAAAAGGGTGGTCTAGAAGCTCGGCGCACACTCCGATAAAAGGTAGCTTGCACAGGAAACTTGGAAGATATCTCTTTTATTCTGCTTACATCTCTAACATTTAAAATAATGGCTAACAATCGCCTTACGTGTTTCAGACAGGTGCTTGTCCTTAGTCATAGGCCTATGAAAAGTAAAGAGAAGGTACGTGGATTAAAAATGACAGCACCTCTCTTTGTCCCCAGCCTATAGGCATGGGTCTCATGTGCCTAGTTGGAAATCTGGCCCTGGCCCCAGGCATATGCCACAAAATGAAATGCAATTTTTTTCCCCTGCCATCAAAACGGCCCCCTCCCAACAGGGTGTCACTCTGTAATGTGCTTCAGCCTGCCTCATTAGGGTGGCGGCCCTGGTTTACTGGCTTGGGACTCATACTTCAAACAGGTATTCCTCCTCCACTAATAAACAAGGGTGAGTACTTCTACTTAACAATTGCCATACCTTCCTCACCAAGCTTTGGCTAAAACCACCTAATTTGCTGGACAGAAATTTTCTAGACTCTAATCGGACTTTTTGAGTAGTCGTGGAAGTGAAAATTCTATTGACACTCTAGGCTGATGCAATAAAAGTTAAAAAAAAGTTTGCCTGTCCTAAAAAACTGCAGCAACCAATCAGATATCTAACTGCAGTAACCCAGTAAAAAGAGGTAACATCTGATTGCTTGCTGCAAATTATTTTCACTGGCCAACTGTTGCACTTCTTATTGCATCAGCTCCTCTATATGAAGAAAGCCCAAATATGTGGACAGTGTTATAGTCGCACAACACCAAACATTATTTTTTTACTTGGGCACCCTC
Organism: Hymenochirus boettgeri; assembly: GCA_019447015.1. Taxonomy (NCBI): domain Eukaryota; kingdom Metazoa; phylum Chordata; class Amphibia; order Anura; family Pipidae; genus Hymenochirus; species Hymenochirus boettgeri. Next base: position 2,332 of record JAACNH010004407.1, on the reverse strand, counting down.
TGTCATATATGGAACATTATAATCCACCAAGGGCTAGGGCCTTCTTCTCAGACACTTGCAATCTGTGCAGGAGAATCACAGACCAGTGCATTTGAATGTGGGTGGCCCCATTGTATGCAATGCAATCAGTGTTTGGAGCACATTCGATTATTTTTTACATTTTTATTATCAATATCATACGCCCAGGGTTAGTGCTTGTATGGCATATTTTATTGGGGCCGGCTGCACAGGCTGTTTGCACACACAGGCATTATTTCTCTGGCATACAGTACTTTTTTTGATAAGACCGTCACATGTTTTACAAACAACACATAATTTTGTGATATACTGAGACCTAACAGACATTAAATATATATATTATACTATAGTACCACTTGAATGATGTACAGTATTAGTGACATACATAGAACAGAGATAACCCACACCCCCTTTACTGTGCCTCGAATTTCCTCAGTTACTTCTATCTCCGCAGATTCCTCGAAAACCGCAACAGGTGTATTGGTAACATCAACAATTGTTTCCTAAAAAAGTTAGTTAATTAATAACAAAAATATTTCTGTGGCTATAGAGTATATAGTATAGTATAGTATTGTATAGTATTTGAGGTTGAATAAAGACATACATCCATCCATCCCAACCTACTCAGCAATACCCACATTTAATCCAGAGGAAGGGAAAAAAAACCCCACTAAATTTATGAAGGGGAAAAAATAATAAAAAGTGGCAATCGGAAATATTCCTCTACTTGTATCTATATGTATCAATACCAGTACAGTTCCGTGGTCTTCTCTCTTCTCTGAAATGTATTTTATTTATTACAAATTGAACAATATTACAATGATTTATTTTATTGTCATATATTTGGGTCAGTGAGAATTTCATGCCCTATGTTCCTATATAGGGAAATAGTAAATGGTACAGGGAGGTTGGGTTGATTAGCCCTACCTCCCAATATCAATTTGTAGTGAACACCAGCATGTACAGTTTTCAACTGACAGGTTAGTGTCCTGGGCCTTCCTGTATTAAAAATAGCATTAAAGCACTGATAAGCCAGACAGAAGCAGTTTTCTGCATGCTGGTGCTCCTCACAGAAATTATATTGGGATGTAGGAATTACTAATCCTACTTCCCTGCACTTTTCATTTCAATGTGTTTTTTTAAAGCTTTATGCAGTATGCACTATAGTTCTCCTTTAATATAGTCCAAATGGCAAGACTGGGTATATTCCTTTTAAGATTAGGAACCAGACTTTTTGGGGGTTTTCAGGTCCACAGCCACCATTAGAAATCCCTTAAAAACTTAGCTGACATTTGTACTTTTCTAGGCAGACTGTCTACTTCGATTATTCTCTCTCTTTAGTAAGGGGCGTCCAACTGATTAAGTAAATGATTGTATAGCTGCACCTGTTGTCCTTATATCAGCAGTAATGTTGCTGTTGTCATTTTTTACATTTTTGATAGAACTATATTTTAACTAGAGTAAACCAGAGATTCCCACTAAAATCCATAAATGTGAGATTTTACAAATGCTAAGAAAGTATTCTTTATTTGTGTAAAATCAAAAATAACGTATAGTTTGAGAAGTAAGCTTCCAACTATTACAGTAAGCAAGAAACCTCTTAATTATGTTCACAACCTACTGTTAAAATGAATGGGCAACTTACGTCCCTGCTCCAAATGGCTGCCCTGCTATGTCCCTCCAAAGTCCCAAAAACTGGCCACCAGGAGCCTGACAGAGTCCATATAGGACTATGCCTCCTGTCTCTCCTCCTCGAGAATTTTGCCATGCTCACTGCAGGCCTCCCCCCCTCTCTCTCCCGTTTTGCTCTCCCTCCCCCTAGTGTAAATTACCTTATATAGTAGGGCTTCCTCCCCAACCGCTATAATAGATTTTCCAGAGACTCCCCCGAACTCTACTTACCTTACTTCTCTCCCCCGGTGTTCTGTACAGCCAGCAGCCGTGTCCATGATTGGCTGCATCTCAGCCAATCAGGGACGTGGCTGCCGGTCCGGCTCCCTGCTTGCAGTTTCTGAAAAATCTATTATAGCGGTTGGGGCTGGGGGAGGAGCCCTACTATATAACAAAAATTATTAAATGGGATGGACATGCCCTTTAAATGTTTATAGGGATCGCAATAATTTCAGCCACTGAAACAGCTAAAGCAGGAACATTGATATTGATAGTGGCATGCAAATTAATAATACAAAAAAAATCATTGTGACTATAGAGTAGGGATGCCCAACCTGGCCCAAGCAGGGGGCCGCACTAGTGTCACAACCTGGCTCAAGCTGGGGTCCACACTAGTGTCACAACCTGGCCCAAGCTGGGGGCC
>JAACNH010004406.1:0-24272 GCA_019447015.1 Hymenochirus boettgeri | reverse complement strand
ATGCATGCGTAAATGTTCGCTCTTGTGTGCAATTCCAGTAATGTTCCCTATCAAAGAAAATGTAAACCACAAAAAATAGTGATCGCATGTGCGATGGTGGGGCAAAATTAGCACCATTTTAAAACAATAAGAACTTTTATTGAATCTCCCTGCTAGTGTTTCCAGGCAATTGACCTCTTTGCGTTCACTTTTACTTGCAGTCAGTGGGGATGCGATTGGATTGTGATAAAACACGGTTGTGATGTGGGCCTCTCCATGAAGGCACATGATAACTCACCTTTTCCCGATCCATGCAGCATATTACCAGGGTTGAGGACCTAAAATCGATAAATCCTCATCCTGGTGGGTACTTTCCCTAGGCTCTGCCCACTACTGCAAAATCATGCCTGGCGGACCCAGGATGGAGACTTAGCGATGTTAGGTCCCACCCTGGGCACTATGCGTGCCAGGAGGAAGAAGGGGTTAAAAAGGCGGGGGGAAGGGGAGGGAGTACAATTGTACTTAAATGTTTGGGTGGCCATTACAATGAACAGGACTATTGACTCTCCACATTAAAGATAAGGAGCCAAGGATTGGTTCAAAAATCCGATACCACTGCAAAGAATCTGATTATACTAGAGATGGGATCGGGGTTTCCCACACAGAATCGAACGTTCCTTCAGAAACTGGGCAGATCATTTCAGTTTTTGATGACTTCGGAACTGTTTTTCTTTCGTGTTAACGAGTGTGGAGGCTTTTTCGGTAGCCCTTTTGAAAATAACATCGTACATCGGTAACCCTCGAAAATATGTTCCAAAGGCGTCGAAAGTAAGTTCCGTTTTGGACTTCGGGTTTTTCCAGAAGTCCGAAAACAGAAACTAAACTTCAGAGTGTCGGCCCATCTCTAATTATTACAAATACAATTTCTTACCATACAATCATAATGCTAATGGGAATCACATTTGTCTATGATTGACCATGTGTATAGCGCTTAGTATCAGCATGTGCGATTTCTCCAACATCAGTGGGTAGTCTTACAGGTTTGACGTGATTGTAGTTATAACATGGTTATGAAGATGTTAAAAGGGAGGTGACTTGGTAGTTATTTACCCTGGTAAATGCATGGAACACAGGTGATCATCACAGCAGGTTCTGCAGTGAGGGCTGGGTACACATGGGGGGACTTCTGTCCCGACTGTGTTTTCGTTACTAGCAAGCGCGTGGCCGGAACCCAATGACCTACAGTCATGACAATAGTGGCCACTGGCGACAATTTGCGGGACGAGATGAACCCCCATAACGCCGTGATTTACAGCAGTACGATAACCGATAGTGACGCGCCCAATCAGCGATTTACACAACAGTCGCAGCGATACCCATCGCCCCATATGGAGAGAAATGGTGCTGGAACTCAGTCAACCACATCATGCAATTAGTTTCTGTTGCTATCTTAGGGTGTACCCAACCCTTATTAAGTGATGAAAACTAAGAGGGTCAAGATGTGACGTCATTAGTAAGCATAGTCTCGCATAGAACATAACTGGACTGGTACGTCGATTACATGGAGCGAAATCGTTTTTACCAATAACAACTTAAGGTATTGTTCCAATCAGATCACTACAGGATATTTGGACATTTAGGGAGGGATCAAATTGCTCTCCCCTGCAGCCCCAATGGAATATTTAATATTAATGTGGGCTCTGCTAAATCCCCTTATTGTACAGGGCTGCTTGATTTTAATGCATTTGCAATATTGTGTGGCTTGGTGGCACTCACTTGTGAACAAACTCAGCCCCCGCAGTTCTTTTTGTGCATTGCAAAAATCTTTGTAAAAGCCCGATTGTCTACTACAGCGTGTGTTCTGGTATAGAAAGGAGCTTGGACCAATTAGCGATGACCATCATTAAATCTTAGAATTACTGGAGGTTTTACAAATGAAGAAGATTTGTAAAAACTAGGAAAAAAAACCTTTAATCGTGTTGGAGCATTAAGAAGATATATTCAGAAGGAATCACTATCGTGTTCTAAACACAATTAGACATGTTTACAGGTGTGTGTGGTGAAAAACAAAGCCTTCCAAAATATACAGTAACGCCTGTCAGTAACGTAAAAGTAATTTGTGACGTGAATCAACCAATAAGAGGTAACGGAAGCAAAATACAAGATCTCTTGGTTATAACCTAGAGGAAAGACAGAAAGTGAACATGAATAGGATTTAACCTATTAACTAGACGAAACCTGCACTTGCTAGAAGAATCAGTGTCAACAGAACCAAAACTAGAACTACCTTACAGGTACAAGGGTACTTAGAGTTTGGATCTCTAGGTGCTATTAAAGGGAACATCAATGAAATACGAGAATCATACTGATACTATTCAAAAAATAACATTATGGACTTGCTCTAAGAGTGTTTACAATAATTTCTTCTCCCATATATGGACTGAATCCCATTGCAGTCATCTTGTGGCAAACGATAGTTCCTTGTGTTACAAAGCATGATATTGGGAACATCAGGGCTCGTGGATCGGAGGGGAACTGGTCAAGACCCAGCGAATGACAAATCTATGGGCAGCAACCAAGGAACAAATTGAAACCTGGAATATAGATTTTCATTTAGGAATAAGAAACATGATAATAACAAGTAATAGATAATAAATGTAATATAACATGTGTTTTGGGAGGATTATGGAGAGTAATATTATCAATATGTATCCCCACACAATCTATAACATTAAACAATAACACGGGCTCATATAGGCAATGCATGGCCATTCAGTAGTTTGTATTTTCTCACCCATGTTGCGTTGGTTTCCTCTGGGCACTGGTTTCCCTCAACAAAACCTAGTCATTTTGTAGGTTGATTGAAGTGTCCAAATAAATGTGCGTAGATGGTAAGCTCTTCGGGCAGTTGATCCTGATGAATGTGTGTAGTTTCATGTTGTGTATAAGCGCTATGGAAGATGTTGGCGCTTGATAGAGTTAATAAAATATAGAAGCATCTTGTAGAAGGAAATATTTTTTTTTGCAAATGATGCCAACCAAAAAAGGCAATTGTAAAGCTGAGCATTCAAAAGTGGTAAAACATTTCTCAAAAGTATTAATCGCATGAAAACAATCAGATAGTTAGTTTTATTGAAACTAAGCATGCAACCAATACACTAGGAGACATTAGATAGATAGACATCAATCTATCTAATGTCTAAGACCGCATTATACAGCAGCGATTCTTGACCTGGAGATAATCCAATTTGGCCCATTCATTTGTGATCTCAAGTTGACTGCAAAAAAAGAGCGGCCTAGGCAGTTCATAGGTAGATTAGGCATTTGTCTAAAGACGAACGTAGTGTGTGGGCACCTTAAATCACTAAAACATCTGGTTGGGTGCTGCATTTACTTTTGCACCTCTTATTGCATCAGCCCCAAGTCTTAAATGTTTTATCTGTTTGGGACTTTCCTCATTTTTTTATTTCCTATGAAATTCTGTCTAGACCGTAAACCTAACTCAGTGGTAGGGAGGTGATGGAAACCTTGTTAAGGGATCATCTCCTTGACTTTGTTTCCAGGGATCATCTTATAGTAGTAGTCAGCAGGATTTATGAGAAATAGATATGCAGACAAATTTAATTGTTTTTTATAAGAAGTGAGTAAGAAGCTAGATTTCAGGCACAGCAGTGGAGTGGTATATTTGGGTTTTGCCAAAAGCTTTTGATACTGTGCCACATAGGCGACTAATGTAAAACTGAGGACTGTTGGCCTGAGAAAACATTTGTCATGGAAGAGACTGGGTATGGACCGTCTCAATTTGCTGATGACGCTAAACTATGCAGAGCTTGGTAAACTTCAATGATGTACAGTGCTGCAAGCAGACCTAGATAGATTATCAAAAATGGGCAGCAGAATGGCAGATGAGATTCAATGTTGATAAAGTAAGGTGATGCATTTGGGATTTAATATCCCTGTGCCACCTACACCATAAATAACTCTGTGTTAAGTGCATCTGTAATGGAAAAGATTGGGGTTCTGGTAGATAACAGAAGCCATAGCAAACAATTCCAGGTGAGCAACGGCTAGAGCTAGCAGATATGTCTTGTATAAAAAGGGGGAATAGTTCAAGAGAGAAAAATATTATTATACCTCTTTACAGGCACTGGTAAGCCTCATTTGGAATATGCGGTGCAGTTTTGAATCCCATATACAAAGGGACATCTTGGAATTGAGGCGAGTTCAGAGAAGGGCAACTAAATTAATAAGGGAATGGAGGGGCTGAAATGCAGGCAGATTAGACAAGTTAAGGCTGTATCAATGGAGAAGCGACGTTTGTGTGGGGACATGACTTACTTATACAAATATATTAATGGGCCATACAATGAACTCTCTGGTGCATTGTTCCCTAATAGGTCATATCAGAGGACATGTGGACATCCTCAAGGTTGGAAGAAAAGAAGTTTCATCTTCAGGTTAGGAAGGGTTTCTTACAGCGAGAGCGGTTGAAACTGTAGAACTGTCTTCCAACAGATGTGTAATGGCAAGTTCATTGAATAGCTTTAAAAAAGGCCCGGATAAGTTCTAAACTAAAAAATATTGAGAATTACTGGTATTAATGCATATAGTCTGGTTGATCCAGGGATACTTTTCCGATTGCCGTTTGGAGTCAAAGATAAGGAATTTTTTCCCCTTTTTAGCTGGGTCTTTGCCTTCCTCTGGTCAAATGTTAGGTGGGTTAAAAAAAACACCTTAATTACTAGTTACTATGTTATAAAACCAACTTCAGGGCCAGATTTACAAAGGCATTGTTACTGGATGACGCTTAAAACTTGATTCTGAACAATTGCAGAGGGCGAGTCCTTTCACTGTATTTTTAAGCTAAGAAACAAACAAGGAGGAGCAAATCACATCATTGTAAAATGCCCTACCATGCTTAGGGTCTTGGATATGTTCAGAGGGAAATATAGTTTAAAGTGAAATCGCAGTTTTTACCTGCATTCGTATTTGCATCTTTAATCTTCATCAAAAATGGGCATCACCTCCAATAAGCAGGGCCTGGACCAAAGGCGTTGAGCTAAACACCACTGGGGCCATCAATGCGGAGCGATCTCCATGAACTTACAAACATAAAATGGATCAACATCATTTTATATCACTTTGCCAGTCAACGGGCATCAAGAACAGAGAAAAGGCTCTTTAATATATCTCCCACCTGATGTCATACTTAATATTCCAACCCTTTGTCTCTACACTTCCAGTCTGTGGACATCAGCTCCATTTGGGATATTTCATAAATGCGCAGAATTGCCAGTAGCGATACCGTGCGTTATGGCTAATGTGTGACCGCTGCCATAATTATGGACGTGGTCATTTATGCTGAATGTTCATTAGTTAACAAACATTCCGTGAGAATATCATTAGCAGAAACTACTGCAATGGTATTCTATGGGATCGTAAACTCTCCAAAACGGGTTATTTATTTCGTAAACGATATGTAAATTTTTTAATTTACGATAACGATTGTAAATAATGATAGCTAGACCGATCGAAAATTGCTGATCGGTTTAAAGGGAAACTGTGGTCTCCAAACAAGTTGAGTTTACAGCCAAGAATAAAGAAATGACTGACCAGAAAGTTAGGGTAGGAGGCGACGTGAATCCCAAAGGCTTCTCCTGCACATTGGCCGGTGAGCACAGCCTCAGACTTCAGTCACAGGAACAGGACGCAGGAAGTCCCTCCCCCTCCCTGCAGAGTAGGTAAGGGAATTACAGCCCTACCCTCCCACATTGAAAACAGCCTTTAGGCAGAGTCTCACTTGTTACATGTCTCACTCTGTTCTTCACTCTGTTAACACTCTGTTTCACGGTTCTCATCTGTTAACACTCTGTTCTCACTGTTCTCCTCATGTTGCCACTATCTCTGTAACACTCTGTTCACACTATTCTCACTCTGTTAACGCTCTGTCACACTATCTCAATCTGTTAACACTATTATCACTCTGTTCACACTAGTACTCTCTGTTCACAACTCTGTTCCTATTTCTCATCTGTCACACTCTGTCTCACTCTGTTCACACTCTGTTCTCACTGTTCAAACGCTGTCTCTCACTGTTCACACATCTGTTCTCACTGTTCACTCTCTGTTCTACACTGTTCACACTGTTCTCACTGTTCACACTCTGTTCTCACTTGTTCACAACTGTCTCACTCTTTTCACACTGTTCTCATTCTTCACACGTTTCTCACTCTTTTTATCACTGTTCTCAATTGTTCACAATATCTCACTCTGCTCACACTATCTCATTTTGCTCACACTATTCTCATTTGTTATTACTATAGCTCACTTGTTCACACTCTGTTCTCAATGTTCCAACTCTGTTCACATGTTCACACTCGTTCACACTATTATTTCACTCTGTTCCCAATATTCTCACTTTTTCACAATCTGTTCTCACTCTGTTCACACTTGTTCATACTATTCTCACTCTGTTCCCACTCGTTCTCCTATGTTCCCACTATTCTCACTTGTTCACACATTCTCACTTGATCACACTGTTCTCACTTGTTCACACTGTCTCACTCTGTTCACTTTTCACTCTGTTCATGTTCACACTCTGTTCTCTCTGTTCACAAACTCTCTTGTTCTCCTCTGTTCACACTGGTTTCACCTATGTTCACACTGTTTACTCATGTTCTCACTCTGTTCACACTGTCTCACTCTGTTCACACTATTCTCACTCTGTTCACACTATCTCACTCTGTTCACTACTATTCTCACTCTGATTCATAATATTCTACTCTGTTCACACTCTGTGTCTCGCGTCACACTGGTTCACATTGTTCACCACTCTGATTCACTCTGTTCACACTATTCTCACTGTTCCCACTCTGTTCCCAATATTCTCATTTTTTCACCAATCTGTTCTCACTCTGTTCACACTCTGTTTCACTCGTTCACACTATTCTCACTCTGTTACACTTTCTCACTCTGTTCACACTATTCTCACTGATGTTCTCACTCTGTCCCACTCTTTCCCAATTTCTCACTTTTTCACAATTCTGTTCTCACTGTTCACAATGTTCTCACTCTGTTCACACTTTTCTCACTCTGTTAACACTCTGTCACACTGTTTCACTCTGTTAAATCTGTTACCCTATTCACTGTCCACACTCTGTTCTCACTTCACACTGTTTCACTATTCACACTGTTCTCACTCTGTTCACACTGTTCTCACTCGTTTTACACTATTTCTGTAACATGTTCACTCATCGTTCTCAACTCTGTTCACACTATTCTCACTCTGTTCACACTGTTCTCCCTCTGTCACAGTCTGTTCACACTTTGTTCCACTATTCTCCCTCTGTTCACACTATTTTCACTCTTTTCACAACTATTCACACATGTTCACACTGTTCTCCCTATTCTAACGTTCACATTCTGTTCACACTCTGTTCACAATTGTTCACAATTGTTCTCACTCTGTTCAATCTGTTCACCACTTTTCTCACTCTGTTCACACTTGTTCTCACTCTGTTCTCACTCTGTTCACACTCGTTCACACTATTCTCACTTTGGTCACACTATTTCTCACTTGGTCAACTCTGTTATCACTCTTTCACAGTATTCCACTCGTTCACACTTGTGTCACCATATCACTCTATGTTACACTCTGTTCTCACTGTGTTCACACGTTCTCACTATCTTACACATCTGGTTCTCACTCTGTTCTCACTGTGTCCACACATGTTCTCACTTGTTCACCACTGTCTTCTCATTTCTTCACACTCTGTCTCACCTGTTCAGATGTTCCTCACATTTCTACTCTTTTCAACTATTTACTAGGCTTATACTATCTCACTCTGTTCTCACTGTGTTCACACTATGTTCACACTGTTCTACATGTTCTCACTCTGTTCTAACTCTGTTCCACTGTTCTCACTCTTTTCCACTCTGTTCACACTCTGCTCCACTCTGTTCAAACTCTGCTCTCTGTTCACACTCTGCTCACACTCTGTTCACCACTCTGTTCTCACTTGTTCACACTATTCTCACTCTGTTCCACTATTCTCACTCTGTTCTCGCTGTTCACACTGTTCATATGTTCCACCTCTGTTCACTTGTTTACCACTCTGATCTCACTCTGTTTCACTGTTCCACTCTTTCCCACTTGTCCAATATCTCACTTTTTTCACAATATGTCTCACTCGTTACACTGTGTTTCACTTGTTCCCACTCTGTCCCATATCTACTTTTTTCACAATCTGTTCTCACTCTCTGTTCCACTTTCTCCACATGTTCACACTTTTCTCAGTCTGTTAACACTCTGCTCACACTGTATCTCACTCTGGTAACCATGTTCTCACTGTGTCCACAATCTGTTCTTACTGTGTCACACTGTTCTCACTTTCTTACACTATGGTCTCACTGTTCAGACTGTTCTCTCACACTATTCTCACTCTTTTTACACATATTCTCACTCTGTTCATACTATTCTCACTCTGTCTCACTGTGTTCACACTCTGTTCTCACTATGTTAACTCTGTTCACACTGTTCTCACTCTTTCTCACTCTGTTCACACTCTGCTCTCACTTGTTCACACTCGTGCTCTCACTCGTTCACAATCTGCTCTCACTCTGTTCACACTCTGCTCTCACTCTGTTCACACTTGCTCTCTCTTGTTCACACTTTCTCACTCTGTTCACACTTCTCACTTTGTTCACACTCTGTTCTCGCTGTTCAAACTCTGTTCATACTGTTTTGTCACATTTCACACTCTGATCTCACTCTGTTCTCACGTTCCACTCTGTTCCCACTCGGTTCCCAATATTCTCACTTTTTTCCACATTTGTTCTCACTCTGTTCAAACAGTTCTCATGTTCACACTTTTCTCACTATGTTCACACTTTCTCACTTGTTCACACTCTGCTCTCACTCTGTTAACACTCTGCTCTCACTCTGTTCACACTCGCTTCACTCTGTTCACATCTGCTCTTCTGTTCACACTTTCTCACTCTGGTACCACTATTCTCACTTGTTCACACTTGCTCTCACTGTTCCCACTCTGTTCCACTTTGTTTCAACTATTCTCACTCTGTCACATCTGTTCTCACTGTGTTCACACTGTTCTCACTCTCTTCACACTCTGGTCTCACTCTGTTCTCATGTGTCCACCTCTGTTCTCACTGTGTTCACACTGTTCTCACTTTCTTCACACTCTGGTCTCACTCTGTTCAGAATGTTATCCACACTATTCTCACTTTTCACAATATTTCACTCGGTTCATACATTCTCACTTGTTCTCACTGTGTTCACACTCTGTTCACACTGTTCTCACTGTTCTCACTCGTTCTAACTCTGTTCACAAGTTCTCAATCTTTTCTCACTCTGTTCACACTTGCTCTCACTCTGTTCACACTCTTGCTCTCGTTCACCTCTGCGCACAACTCTGTTCACACTCTGTCGCTACTTGTTTCACACTATTCTCACTATGTTCACCTATTCTCTCGTTTCGCTGTTCACACTGTCATACTGTTCACACTCTGTTCACATTGTTTACACTCTGATCTCACTTGTTCCACTGTTCCCACTCTGTTCCCACTCTGTTCCCAATATTCTCACTTTTTTCACAATCGTTTCACGTCGTTCACATGTTCTCACTTTGTTCCCACTCTGTTCCAATATTCTCACTTTTTTCACAATTGTCTCACTCTGTTCAAACTTTTCTTCACTGATGTTCACAATTTTCTCAGTCTGTTAACACTCTGTACACTGTTCTCACTCTGTTAACCATGTTCTCCGTGTCCACACTCGTCGTACTGTGTTCACACTGTTCTCACTTTCTTCACACTCTGGTCTCACTCTGTTCAGACTGTTCTCTCACACTATTCTCACTCTTTTCACACTATTCTCACTCTGTTCATACTATTCTCACTCTGTTCTCACTGTGTTCACACTCTGTTCTCACTCTGTTCTAACTCTGTTCACACTGTTCTCACTCTTTTCTCACTCTGTTCACACTCTGCTCTCACTCTGTTCACACTCTGCTTCTCACTCTGTTCACACTCTGCTCTCACTCTGTTCACACTCTGCTCTCACTCTGTTCACACTCTGCTCTCTCTCTGTTCACACTTTTCTCACTCGTTCACACTATTCTCACTCTGTTCACACTCTGTTCTCGCTGTCACACTCTGTTTCAATGTTCACATTGTTCACACTCTGACTCCACTCTGTTCTCACTGTTCCCACCTCTGTTCCCACTCTGTTCCCATATCTCCACTTTTTCACAATTTGTTCTACTGTTCAAACAGTTCTCACTCTGTTCACACTTTTCTCACTATGTTCACAATTTCGTCACTCTGTTTTCACACTCTGCTCTCACTCTGTCACACTCTGCTCTCACTGTTCACTCTGCTTTCAATCTGTTCACAATCTGCTCTCTCTCTGTTCACACTTTCTCATAGTTACACTATTTCTCACTTGTTCACATTATGTTCTCACTGTTCCCACTCTGTTCCCACTCTGTTCCCAATATTCACTTTTCATAATTTGTTCTCACTCTGTTCCACAGTTCTCACTCGTTCACACTTTCCTCACTATGTTCACACTTTCTCATTGTCACCATCTGTCTCACTCTGTCACACTCTGCTTCACTCTGTTCACACTTGCTCTCCACTCTGTTCACACTCGCTCTTCTCTTGTTCACACTTCTCAATCTGTTCACACATTCTCACTTGTTCACACTCTGTCTCGCTGTTCACACTCTGTTCATACTGTTCACATTGTTCACACTCTGATCTCACTCTGTTCTCACTGTTCCACATCTGTTCCCACCTGTTCCCAATATTCTCACTTTTTTCACAGATCTGTTCTCACTCGTTCACACTCTGCTCTCATTTGTTCACACTCTGCTCTCACTCTGTTCACATGTTATCACTATGTTCACACTATTCTCACTGCTGTTCCACATTTACTCGGTCACCTGTCTCGCTGTTCACACTCTGTTCGACTGTCACAATCGTTCACATCGTTCACACTCTGATCTCACTCAGTTCTCACTGTTCCCACTCTGTTCCCCATATTCTACTTTTTTCACAACGTTCTCACTCTTGTTCTCACTATTTCACTACTGATTATTCACTCTGTTCACATCTGTACTACTCTGTTCCACTCTGTTCCCAATATCTCACTTTTTCACAATCTGTTATCATCTGTTCACACTGATCTCATTTTGTTCACACTCTGCTCTCACTCTGTTCACATCTGTGTCTCACACTTTGTTCACACTTGTTCTCATATGTTCACACTCTGTTCCTCGCTGTTCACACTCTGTTCAACTGTTCACATTGTTCACATTGTTCACACTCTAATCTCACTCTGTTCTCACTGTTCCACTCTGTTCCCAATATTCTCCACTTTTTTCACAATCTGTTCTAACTCTGTTTACTCTGTTCACACTATTCTCACACCTATTCTCACTCTGTTTCACTCTGTTCTCACTCTGTTCCACTCTGTTCCCAAATATTACTCATTTCTCCAATCTGTTCATCACTTGTTACACTCTTTCCCAACTCTGTTCCCAAATATTCTCACTTTTTCATAATTGTTCTCACTTGTTCAAACAGTTCTCACTCTGTTCACACTTTTCTCACTAGTTCACACTTTCTCAGTCGTTAACACTCTGCTCACACTGTTCTCACTATGTTACACATGTTTCCATCTGTTAACACTCTGTCACACTATTCTCACTCTGTTCACACTCTGTTCCCACTCTGTTCCCAATATTCTCACTTTTTCACAATCGTTCTCACTCTGTTCACAACTGATCTCATTTGTTCACACTCTGCTCTCACTTGTTCACAACTGTTTCACTCTGTCACAGTATTCTCACTCTTTCACACTCGTTCTCGCTGTTCACACTCTGTTTACTGTTCACAACTCTGTTCACATTGTTACACTCTAATCTCACTCTGTCTCAATGTTCCCACTCTGTTCCCAATATTCTCACTTTTTTCACAATCTGCGTAACTCTGTCTACTAACCTGTTCACAACTATTCTCACAAATTCTCACTCTGTTCTCACTCTGTTCTAACTCTGTTCCCACTCTGTCCCAATATTCTCACCTTTTTCACAATCTGTTCTCACTCTGTTCACACTTGTTCCCAAGGTTCCCAATATTCTCACTTTTTTCATAATTTGTTCTCACTCTGTTCAAAACAGTTCTCACTCTGTTCACACTTTTTCACTAGTTCACACTTTCTCAGTTGTTAACACTCTGCTCACACTTGTTCTCACTCTGTTAACACTGTTCTCACATCTGTAACACTCTGTTCACACTATTCTCACTCTGTTCACACTCTGTTCTCACTATTCCACACTTATCACTCTGTTCACACTGTTCTCACTATATTTACACTTGTTACTCACTATTCACTTCTCACTCTGTCACTGTTCTCACTCTGTTCACATATTCTCTGTAACATGTTCTCACCTGTTCACCACATTCTCACTCTGTCCCACTATTCTCCCTCTGTTCACACTATTTTCACTCTATTCACACTATGTTCACACTCTGTTCTCACACTGTTCTCACTATTCTCACTATTCACACTGTTCTTACTCTGTTCTCACTTGTTCCCACTATTCTCCCTCTGTTCACACTATTTTCACTCTTTTCACACTATGTTCACACTCTGTTCTCACTCTGTTCTCACTCTGTTCACACTCTGTTCTCACTCTGTTCACACTGTTCTTACTCTGTTCTCACTTTGTTCCCACTATTCTCCCTCTGTTCACACTATTTTCACTCTTTTCACACTATGTTCACACTCTGTTCTCACACTGTTCTCACTATTCTCACTGTTCACACTCTGTTCACACTCTGTTCACACTCTGTTCTCACTCTGTTCACACTATTTTCAGTGTGTCACACTGTTATCACACTTGTTTCACACTATTCTCACTCTGTGACACTATTCTACTTCTTCACACTGTTACCTGTCACACTGGTCCACTGTTCACACTGTTCTCACTGTGTTCACACTGTTCTCACTATTTCACACATGGTCTCACTCTGTTCTCACTGTGTCCACACTCTGTTCTCACTGTGTTCACACTGTTCTCACTCTCTTCACACTCTGGTGTCACTCAGTTCAGACTGTTCTCTCACACTATTCTTACTCTTTTCACACTATTCTCACTCTGTTCATACTATTCTCACTCTGTTGGAGAACAGTTTGCGGTGACAGAGTTGGAACAGAGTGAGAACAGTGTGAACAAGAGTGTGAACACGGTGAAAGAGAACGAGTGAGCACAGTGAGTCACTTAGGAGAGAAACAGAGTGAGAATAGTGTGTAAAAGAGTAAGAATAGTGTGAGAGAACAGTCTGAACTGAGTGACAACAGAAGTGTGAAGAGAGTGAGACCGTGGGAACACAGTGAGAACAGAGTGTGGACACAGTGAGAACAGATGAGACCAGAGTGTGAAAGAGTGAGAAAAGTGTGAACAACAGTGGAGAAACAGTGGTGAACACAGTGAGAACAGTGTGAACAGTGAGAACAGAGTGTGAACAGAGTGAGAATAGTGTCAACAGAGTGAGAATAGTGTGAACAAAGTGTGAGAACAGAGTGTGAACAACGTGATGGAACGTGTGAACGAGTGAGAACAGTTGAACAGAGTGAAAGTAGTGTGAACAGTGAGAATAGTGAGACAGTGTGAGAACAGAGTGTGAACATAGTGTGTGAAAAGAGTGAAAATAGTGTGAACAGAGGGAGAATAGTGGGAACAAAGTGAGAACAGAGTAAGAAACCAGTGTGAACAGAGTGAGAACAGTGTGGACAGAGTGAGAACAGAGTGAGAACAGAGTGTGAACATAGTGTGAAAAGAGTGAAAATAGTGTGAACAGAGGGAGAATAGTGGGAACAAAGTGAGAACAGAGTAAGAACAGTGTGAATAGTGAGAATAGTGAGAACAGTGTGAGAACAGAGTGTGAACATAGTGTGAATAGAGTGAAAATAGTGTGAACAGAGGGAGAATAGTGGGAACAGAGTGAGAATAGTGTGAACAGAGTGAGAACAGTGTTAACAGAGAATAGTGTGAACAGAGTGAGAACAGTGTGACAGAGTGCAGAACAGTGTGAATAGTGAGAACAGTGTAAAATAGTGAGAACAGTGTAACAGAGTGAGAGCGTGTGAATAGTGAGAACGAGTGTGAAGTGAACAGAGTGGAATAGGTGAACAGAGTGTATACAGAGCCTTGAGAACAGTGTTAACAGAGTGTAGAACATGTGAGCAGAGTGTTAAAGTACTGAGAAAGTGTGAATAGTGAAAAGTGTGAACAGAGTGAGAACTGTTTGAACAGAGTGAAACAAATTATGAAAAAAGTGAGAATTGGGAACAACAGAGTGGGAACAAGTGTGAACAGAGTGAGAACAGATTGTGAAAAAGTGAGAATATTGGGACAGAGTGGGAACAGAGTGAGAACAGAGTGAGAACAGAGTGAGAAGTTGAGAATAGGTGAGAATAGTTGTGAACAGAGTTAGTAGAACAAGTTGAACAGATTGTGAAAAAAGTGAGAATATTGGGAACAGAGTGGGGAACATGAGAACAGAGTGAGATTAGAGTGTAACAATGTGAACAGAGTGTTGAACAGTATGAACAGAGTGTGAACAGCGAGAACAGAGGTGAACAGAGTGAGATACTGTGAACAGAGTGAGAACAGTGTTGAACAAGTAACAGAGTGGAGCAGAGGTGAACAAAATGAGATCAGTTGTGAACAGAGTGAGAACAGTTTGTGAAAAAGTGAGAATATTGGGAACAGAGTGGGAAACAGAGTGTGAACAGAGTGGAGAATAGTGTGAGACAGAGTGTTAACAGAGTGGAGAACAGTTGTTAACAGTAGTGAGAAACAGTGTGAGCAGAGTGTAACGAACGAGAAAAAGAAGAAAGTGTGAACTAGTGAGAAAAGTGAGAACAGAGTGAGAACTGTTTGAACAAGTGAGAACCAATTATGAAAAAAGTGGAATATTGGGACAGAGAGTGTCATGTGAACAGATTGGAATGAGTAAATTGGAACAGAGTGAGAACAGATGTGAAGAAAAGTGACGCATGATAGGGTGTGGAAATGAGGTGGAACAGAGAGTGAGTGGAACATGAAAGTGGATGTTGAACGAGTTGAAGAGGACAGATTGTGAAAAAAAAGTGGAGAATATTGGGAAACAGAGTGGAACAGTGAGAACAGAGTGAGATTAGGTGTGGAACAATGTGAACATATTGTGAACAGTGGGTTGAACAGAGTGTGAACAGCGAGAACGAGTGTGAACAGATAGATGAGAACATGTGAGGTGAGAACAGTGTGAACAGAGTGGGAGAGCAAGTGTGACACAAAATGAGATCAGGTGAACAGAGTTGAAACAGATTTGTGAAAAAAGTGAAGAATATTGGGAACAGAGTTGGAACAGAGTGTATACAGATGAGATACAGAGTGGAATAGTAGATGTGAAATAGTGAGAACAGGAGGAGAACAGTTGTGAAAAAAGTAAGAATATGGGGAACAGAGGGTGGGAACATGAGAACTTGATGAAGATCAGCAGTGTGAACGATGTGAAACGAGTTGTGACAGCTGAACTAGAGTGTGACAGCGAGAACAGACGTGTGAACGAGTGAGAACGTGAACAGACGTGAGAATAGTGTGAACAGTAGTGATAACATGTGAACAGAGTGAGAGCAAGAGTGGTGAAAACAAATGAGAGCAGAGTGTGACAGAGTGAGAACGATTGTGAAAAAAGTGAGATATTGGGAACAGCGTGGGAACAGAGTTGGAACAGTGAGAACAGAGTGAGCTCATGAGTGTGAACAATGGTGAGAACAGTAATGAACAGAGTGTGAACAGCGAGACAGAGTGTGAAACAGAGTGAGAACTGAAGAATTAAAAGTGTGAACATAGAGTAGAGCACGTGTGAACAGAGAGGAGAAGCAGTTGAACAGAGTGAGAGCAGAGGTTGAGCGAGTGAACAGAGTGCGGTGTGAAAACAGAGTAGAGATTGAACGTGAAAGTGTGAACATAGTGAGGAAAGTGTGAACGAGTGTAGAACTGTTGAACAGAGTGAGAACAATTATGAAAAAAGTGATATATTGGGAACAGAGTGGGAACAGAGTGGAACAGTGAACAAGTGAGAAAAAGTGAAAGTGAGATAGTGAACATTGAGGAAACAGTGGGAACTAGGAGAGAGCAGATTGTGAACAATTGAAGCAGAGTGCAGTGAGAGCAGAGTTGAACAGAGTGAGAGCAGAGTTGTGAAAACAGAGTGGACAGAATGTGAACGAAGGAGAAAAGTGTGACTAGAGAAGGAAACTAGTGTTTGAACGAGTGAGAACAAATTGGTGAAAAAGTGAGATAATGGGAACAGAGTGGGGAACAGAGTGGGAAAACAGTGAGAACAGAGTGAGAGTCAGAGGGTGTGAAACAATGAACATACTGAAACAGAGTGTGAACAGCGAGAACAGAGTGTGAACAGAGTGAGAATAGGTGAACGAGTGAGAAAAGTGTGAACAGAGAGAGAGCCGAGTGAACTAGTGAGAGCAGAGTAGTGAGAGCAGAGTTGAAAGCAGAGTGTGAACAGAGTGAGAAGCAGAGTGATGACAGAGCAGTGAGAGGCAGAGTGTGAACAGAGTGAGAAAAGAGTGAGAAAGTGTGAACAGAGTTAGAACAGAGTGAGAACATAGTGTGAACACAGTGAGACAGAGTGAGAATAGTATGAAACAGAGGAGAATAGTGTGAAAAGAGTGAGAATAGTGTGACGAGAACAGTCTGAAACAGAGTGAGACCAGAGTGTGAAGAAGTGAGAACAGGTGAACACGTAGACAGAGTGTGGACACGGAGAACATGTGTTAACAGAGTTGTGAGACACATGGTGCACAGAGTGTTAACCAGACTGAGGAAAAGTTGTGAACATCAGTGAGAAAAAGTTGAACAGAGTGAGACATATTGTGAAAAAAGTGAGAATATTGGGAACAGAGTGGGAACAAAGTGAGAAACATGTGAACCGAGTGAAACACGATTGTGAAAAAAGTGAGGAACTAATTGGGCAAACAGAGTGGGAACAGAGTGGGAACAGTGGAACATAGTGAGATCAGAGTGTAAACAAGTGTGACAGAGGGTGAACAGTATGAACAGTGTGAACAGGAACAGAGATAGGGAACAGTAGTGAGAATAGTGTGAACACAAGTGAGAAATAAAGTGTGCGCAGAGTGAACGAAGCAAGAGTGTGAACAGCGTGAGAGCAAGTGTGACAGAGTGAGAAATGAGACTTGTGACAGAGTAGTAAACGCGAGAGTGAGAACGATGAGACCACAGAGGCTGTGAAAGTGAGAGAGCGGAGAACATAGGAGAAATGTAGACGAGGAAGAATTGGAATGAAGTGAGCAATGAGTGAGGATGAAATCTGAACAGAGTGAGAAATAAGAAAGTGAGAACAGTGTGAACAGAGTTAGAACGATGTTGAGAACATGAGGAACAGTGGTGAACAGAGTGATGAACACAGTGAGAAAACAGAGTGAGAATATTTGAACAGAGTGAGAACAGAGTGAGAACAGTAGTGTGAACAGGTGAGAATAGTGTGACAGAGTGAGAACAGTTTGAACAGATGAGACGCAGATGTTGAAGAATGAGGGAACAGGTTGAAACACAGTGAGAACGGAGGAGTGGACACGAGTGTGAACAGCAGTGAGACCAGAGTGTGAAGAGCAAGTGAGACAGTGTGAACAAGTGATTGAACAGAGGGTGAACAGAGTGGAGAATAGTGTGAAACAAAGTGTGAAACAAAGAGTGGGAACAGTGAGAGAACAGATTGGGAACAGAGTGAAATAGTGGAACAGAGTGGAAAGTGTTAACAGATGCAGAGAGCAGAGTGTGAACAGAGTGAGAGAGAGTGTGAACAGAGTGAGAGAACAGAAGAGTAGGAACAGAGTGAGGCAGAGTGTGAGAGCAGAGTAAAGAAGAAAGTGTGAACATAGTGAGAAAGTTGTGAAACAGAGTGAGAATGTTTGAACAGCAGTGAGACATAAAACAAGTTGAAAAGTGAGACTATTGAGGAGAGTGGGAACAAGAGGGACAGTGAGAATTGAGGTAAAGAGTGAGACAAGTGTGAAGTGAACATGTGAACGTATGAAAAGAGGTGAACAGCGAGAACAGGTGTGAACCAGAGTGAGAATAGTTGTGAACAGAGTGAGAAAAGTGGAACAGAGCCGAGAGTCAGAGTGTGAAACAGAGTGAGAGTCAGGAGTGTGAACAGAGTGAGAGCAGTGAGTGTGAACAGAGTGAGAGCAGAGAGTGTGAACAGCGTGAGAGCAGAGTGTGAACAGAGTGAAAAAGAGTGAGAACAGTGTGAACAGAGTTAGAACAGAGTGAGAACAGAGTGTGAACAAGTGAGGGAAACAGAGTGAGAATAGTATGAAAACAGAGAGAATAGTGTGAAAAGAGTGAGAATAGTGTGAGGACGAACAGTTGAACCGATGAGACCAGAGTGTGAAGAAGTGAGAACAGTGTGAACACAGTGAGAACAGAGTGTGGACACAGTGAGAACAGTGTAACAGAGTGAGAACAGGTGAGCAGTGTTAACAGACTGGAAAAGTGTGAACAAGTGAGAACAGAGTGGAACAGAGTGTGAGAAGACACAGATTGTGAAAAAAGTGAGAATAGTGGTGAACAAGAGTGGTAACAAAGTGAGAACAGTATGTGAACAGAGTGAGAACAGATGTGAAAAAAGTGAGACAGTGAACAAGTGGGAAAAGAGTGGGAACAGTGAAGAACAGAGTGAGTACAGAGTGGTAACAATGTGAACAGAAGTGTGAACAGTATGAACAGTGTGAACAGCGAGAGAACAGAGTGAGAATAGTGTGAACAGGAGTGAGAATAGTGTGAACAAGAGTGAGAACAGAGTGTGAACAGAGTGTGAGCAGAGTGTGAACAGTGAGAGCAGAGTGTGAACAGAGTGAGGAGCAGAGTGTGAATGAAGAGTGAGAAAAGAGTGAGAAGAACAGTGTGAACAGAGTGTAGAACAGAGTGAGAACAGTGAGAACAGTGTGAAACGAGTGTGAAACACAGTGAGAAAGATGAGAAATAGTATGAACAGAGTGAGAATAGTGAAAAGAGTTGAGAATAGTTTGAAGAGAAACAGTCTGAACAGAGGAGACCAGAGTGTAGTAAAGTGAGAACCGTGTGAACAGAGTCAGGAGAACAGAGTGTGGACACAAGTGAGGAACCGAGTGAGCAAGTGTGAAGAGAGTGAGAACAGTGTGAACACGTGAGAACAGAGCGTGAACGGAGTGAGCATAGTGTGAACAAAGTGTGAAAGAGTGGAATTACGAGAAAAGAGTGAGAACAAAGAGTGTGAACCAAAGTGAGAATAGTTGTGACCTGAGAAGTGTGAGAATAGGGTTGAACGAGAGTGATGAACAGAGTGAGAAACAGAGTGAAGAAAACAGAGTGTGAACAGAGTGAGCAAGGAACAGTGTGAAAGTGAGAACAGAGTGTGAACAGGATAGTGAGAAACAGATGTGAGAAGAGTGTGAAAATGAGTTGGGAACAGAGTGAACAGTGTGAATAGGGAGAACAGTGGAACGTGTGAATAGGTGTTGAAAGAGCTGAAAATAGTGTGAACATGAGGGAGAATAGTGGGAACAAGAGTTGTGAAACAGACTGTGGAACAGAGTGAGAACAGTGTGAACAGAGTGAGACTTAGGGAACAGAGTTGGAACAAGAGTGAGAACATGTTAACAGAGAATAGTGTGAGAAGAGAGTGAGAACTAGTGTGAACAGAGTTGTAGAACAGTGTGAATAGTGAGAACAATCGGAATAGTGAGAACAGAGTGTGACAGTGAAGATACTGTGAAAACAGATGCTAGAACAGAGTGAGAACAGTGGAGCAGAGGTTACGAGTGGAACAATGGAACAGATGAGAAGCGTGTGAACAAGTGAGAACAGATTGATGAAAAAGTAAGAGAATATTGGGAAAACAGAGTGGGACAAGAGGGAACAGAGTGAGAACAAGTGCGAACAGAGTGAGATAGTGTACAGGTGAGAATAGTGTGAACAGATGCAAAGAGTGTGAAGAGGAGAACAGATTTGTGAAAAAAGTGAGAAATTGGGAACGATGAGTGAGAAACGAGTGAGATCGAGTTGTGAACAGAGTGAACAGATGTGAACAGTATGAACAAGTGTGACACAGAGCAGGTGAACAGGAGTGGAAGGAAAACAAGTGTGACAGAGTCGAAATAACAGATGAAAGTGTACAAGGAAGCGAGTTGCAGTGAGAACAAGTGAGATAATGCAGAGTGGAATAGGAGGTGAGATTACAAGTAAAAGTTGAACGAGTACGAGAAGGGTGAGAAGTGGAAAGTGAAGTGAACAGATGTGACAGTGAGAACAGGTGACCAGAGTGAGAAAGAGTGAGACACCAGTGTGACACATGATGAACAGATTGAAGGAGAGACAAGTGTGAAAGAGTGAGACACAGCAGTTTTGACCAATGGACGATAGGACCCAGTGGGATTAGTGAACAGAGCTGAAAGGGCGAGAGTTTGGAGAATGAACAGAGTGTGAACAGAGTGTAGAACAGAGAATTGACACGATAGGACATGAGTAGAACAGTGTGACGGCGTCAAAGTGAGAATTATTGGACATAGTGGGAACAGATGTGAGACAACGTGAGAACAGAGTGCGAGAACAGTGTGGAGAACAGTGTTTTTGCAGAATACGTCTTGAACGAGTGTGAAACAGAGTCGAGAAACAGATTGTGTGACAAAAAGATGAGAGAATATGGAAGTGAGCTGTGGACAGACGTGAACAGGAACAAGTGTGAACAGAGTGAGATCAGAGTGTTACAATGGACAAGTCTGCTGAAATTATGAACAGAGGAAGTGAGAAAGGATGTGTTCGTGGACATGAGATAGGAATTCTGTGACCGAGGAAGGTGTGAGGTGAGAGATGAGTGACAATAGGGGAACAGAGTGAGAACAGGATTGTGAAAACAAGTGGATATGGGAACAAGTGGGAAAGATGAGAACAGGAGTGAAAGATGAAATAGAGTGAGACAGTAGTGTGAACAGAGTGAGAACAGGTGTGAAAAGATGAACAGTAGTGAATATTGGGAGAACAGAGTGTGAACAGTGGAGGGAACAGAGTGGGACACAGGTGAAATGTGAACAGAGTGTGAACAGTATGAGAACAGAGTGTGAACAGCGAGTGAAACAGAGTGTGAACAGAGTGGAACAGTGAGGAACAGAGTGAAATGTGTGAACAGAGGAGATGTGAAAGATAGCAAGTGTGAAAGTGAAAGCGAGAAGCTAAGATGAAATAGTGTGAAAAAGATGTGAGACATAGTGTGCACAGACAGCGTTAACAGAGTGAGAAGTAGTTGTGAAACAGGGAGTAAGTGTCACAAGCAGAGATGTGGACACAGTGGGAGAACGAGTGATGGAGACGAGTGTATAGACAGGGAGTGAGAACCGTTGGAAAGAGTGAACAGAGTGAGAACAGAGTGAGACAGTTGTAAAACAGAGTGAGAACTATGCCTAAAAAGGCTGTTTCCACCAGTGGGAGGGTAGGGCTGTAGGATTCCCTTACCTAATCTGCAGGAGGGGGATGGGGACTTCCTGCGTCCTGGTTCCTGTGACTGAATCTGGGATGTGCTCACCGGCAATGTGCAGGAGAAGCTTTGGGATTTGTCACGTCCGCCTCCTACCATTAACTTTCTGGTCAGTCATTTCTTATATCTTGGGCTTGTAAACTCAATTGTTTGGAGACCACAGTTTTCCCTTTAAACCGATCAGCAATTTTCGACGCGCTAGCTATCATTAATTTACAATCGTAGCGTAAATTAAAAAAATTTACAATATCAGTTACGATTAAATAAATAACGCCGTTCGGAGAGTTACGATCCCCATAGAATACCCATGCAGTTAGTTACTGCTTAATGATATTCTACAACTGGAATGTTTGTTAACTAATGAACATTCAGCATAAATGACCACGTCCATAAATTTATGGCAGCGGTCACACATTAAGCCATACGCACGGTGATCGCTAAACTTGCAATTCTGCGCATTTATGAAAATAGCCCAAAGTGAGCTGATCGTCCAACAGACGGAAAAGTGTAGAGACCAAAGGGTTGGAATATTAAGTATGAATCAGGTGGGAGATATTTAAAGAGCCTTTTCTCTGTTCTTGGATGCCCGTGACTGGAAAGTGATATAAAATGTGTTGATCCATTTTATGTTTTTCAAGTCCATGGAGATCGCCCGCATGATGGCCCCAGTGGTTGTTTAGCTCAACGCTTTGGGCCAGGCCCTGCTATTGGAGGTGATGCCATTTTTGATGGAAGATTGAAAGATGGACATAATACGAATGCAGGTAAAAAGGCTGATTTCATTTAAAAACTATATTTCCCTCTGAATCATATCCAAGACCCTAAGCATGGGTAGGGAAGTTACAATGATGTGATTTGTTTCCTCCTTGTTTGTTTCTTCGCTTAAAAATACAGTGAAAAGGACTCGCCTCTGCAATGGTTCAGAATCAGAAGTTTATATAAGCGTCACCAAGTAGTAACAATGCGGCTTGTAAATCCTGGCCCTGAATGTTGGTTTTGTTTTACAACAAGTGAACATAGTAATTAATGGTTTTTTTTTTAAACCCTACCTAACAGTTGATCAGAGGAAGGCAAAGAACCCAGTAAAAAGGGGAAAAAAATTCCTTATGACTCCAAACGGCAATCGGAAAGTATCCCTGGATAAACCAGATCTATAGCAGCTAATCCCAGTACTCTCAATATTTTTTTAGTTTCAGAAAACTTATCCAGGCCTTTTTTAAAGCTATTCAATGAACTTGCCATTAACCACATATGATTGGAAGACCGTTCGACAGTTTCACCGCTTCTCGCTGTAAAGAAACCCTTCCTAAACCTGAGATGAAACTTCTTTCTTCAAACCTTAGAGGATTGTCCAATGCCTCTGATAGGACCTATTAGGGAACAATGCACCCGAGAGTTCATTGTTGGCCCATGTAATATATTTGTCTAGGTAAGGCATTGTCCCCACACAAACGGTCGCTTCTCCAATGTTATACAGGGCCCTTTAACTTGTTCTAATCTGCCTGCATATTCAGCCCCTCCATTCCCCTTATTAATTTAGTTGCCCTTCTCTGAACTGCCTAAATTTCCAAGAGTCCCTTTTGTATATGGGATTCACCAACACACTGCACCGCATATTCCAAATGAGGCTTACCAGTGCCTTGTAAAGAGGGCGAATTAATTATTTTCTCTCTTGAATCTATTTCCCCCTTTTTATACAAGACAATATCTCGCTAGTATAGCCGTTGCTACATGGAATTGTTTGCTATGGATAAGTCTGTTATCTACCAGAAAACCCAAATCTTTGGCCATTACAGATGCACTTTAACACAGAGTTATTTATGGTGTTAGGTGGCACAGGGTTATTAAATCCCAATGCATCAACTTACTTATCAACATTGAATCTCATAGCCATTATGGCTTGCCCATTTTGAGAATCTATCTAGGTCTGATTGCCAGCACTTGTACATCATTGGAAGTTTACAAAGCTATGCATAGTTTAGCGTTCATCAGCAAAAACTGAGACGGTCCACTAACCAGTTCTCTCGCCATGAACAAATGTTTCTTCAGCAAACAGTCCTCAGGTATGACATAGTCGCATATGTGGCACAGTATATCAAAAGCTTTTGGCAAAATCCAAAGATACCACATCCACTGCTGTGCCTGGAAATCTAGCTTTCTTACTCAATCTTATAAAAAACAATTAAATTGTATGGCTGCTTCTATTTTCTATCCAATCATGCTGACTACTATAATAAGTGATTCCCTGGAAACAAAGTAAAGATTGATCCTTAACAAGGTTTCCAAACTTCCCTACCACTGATGTAGGTTTACAGGTCTAGACAGAATTCATAGGAAATAAAAAAAAGATGAAGGAAAAGTCCCAAAAAGCTAAAACCATTTAAAGACTGGGGGCTGATGCAATAAGAGGTGCAAAAGTAATATGCAGCACCCAACCAGATGTTTTAGTGATGAAAGGTGCCCACACACTACGTTCGTCTGTAGCGACAAATGCCGCATCTACCTATGAACTGCCTAGGCCGCTCTGTTTTTTGCAAGTCAACTTGAGCTCCCAAAATGAATGGGCCCAAAGTGGATTATCTCCAGGTAAGAATCGCTGCTGTAAATGCAGGGTCTTGACATTAGATAGATTAGATGTTAATCTATCTAAGTATTCTGCCTAGTGT
>JAACNH010004405.1:0-24275 GCA_019447015.1 Hymenochirus boettgeri | reverse complement strand
CCTCAGTGGGTAATAATGCAGTGGTATTTATTTGCTTGGTAAGTAGCCAGTGGGTGTTTGGTATAAGGAAGGTCCAACAAAAGAGGACATAACTCATATACATGGCACATGTTTTAGTCTGGCACTAATAATACTATTTCATTTTAAGCAGTTTGGTGGGGTTTTTTTAAAAAAATGTTTTACTGTTTTTAGTGGACATGTTGATTTATTTTTTTCCTACTATCTGTTCCCACTGTATTGTTTTGTAGCAGGTAGTGTTTTGCAGATCATTCAAATTTCATTGTGTATTGAAATTATAATTCCCATTGTTGAACTGAAGGTGGAGATGTGTGCAGGAAGCAAAAAGCTATGGAAACAGTGACAAACTGTTGCAGAGGAACAGGAGATTGGGTTTTACTGCTTGATCAACTGATTAATAAAAACAGGAAATGGAAAAATGAACATAATACTTTATTAATTACATAACATCAGTATACCATACAGTTCTTGTTTAAGTTAATCCTTAAACAAGAACTGATTAACTAACCACAGGGCTGGTCCTAGAAGCGTGCAACCAGGGAACATAGAAGGAACAAAGGTGCTTTCAGAAGTTGCTGTGTTTGGATATGACTTGACAGCCATATAAAAAGTGACCTTGTATAGTATTGCATATATTGTATCAGCTCCTAATATCCTCAGCCAGCCAGTTAGCAGCTTTACCATTGGTGTAGCTGGAGAGAAACAGTTTCAACATCATACATATACACTGAAGAAAATAACAGTGATACATGTTGTTACAAAATACGTTTTTAATGGAGAACTGATGGAGACCTGGATTTCTATAATATTTTCAATAGATTTGAAAGATGCCACCCCCTATTTAATGTGCAGATAACTGGCAGCTGAGGAAACTGGTCTTTATCGTCTTTATCTTAGTCCAGGGATAGGCAACTAGTAGATCTCCAGATGTTTGAAAACTACAACTCCCAGCATTCTTATATAAAGATGTTGGAGTTAGGGAATACGGGGAGTTGCAGTTTTCAAACATCTGGAGATCTACTGGTTGCCTATCCCTGTTAGTCCATAGACAAGGGAAAAATGGGTTGCAGCTGGGCAATGTGTCCATATGAGTGTGCATGTGTGATTGGTTGTGTCCTTGGTCAGGTTGGTGTGCTGAGCACAGAGTGCTGTGGTTGAGCATGGAGAGGTTGAACTTAAAGGCATGTCCACCCTAAAAACTATCTTTTAGTATAATGTAGGTGCCAGCTGCCCACCCCCAAACACCAAAACCTTAGGTGGTTGGGTGTGGGCATGAGTCACTTACCTTATGTCAAAAGGGTTTCACGCTTGGTGCCACGGCTGCAGAGGATGGATCCGGATGGGGGGGGCATTTCATTGCCTTGTTGAGGTTGAGGAAGAAACAGGCACCAGATGAATCACTGACAGCTTCTACTCTTAACTTTCCTGGACTTTGAAAAGGCATTGCAGGAGAACCATAAGGAGCAGAGATGTAAGGTAATGATTTTTATAAACTACAGGGGGCCAGTATGCAGTAAATTTTAGTTTTGGGGGTGGACATGCCTTTTAAAGGGACAGTTCAGTGGAAATTATCAATATTTGTTAAATTGTTAGTTTGTGTAATGCATACTTAGTTATTCTACATATTTTCTTCCATTTTGAAAAATCAGTTGATTTCATACCCTTTGCTGTTCCCTGCTGTTGATATTAGTGAGCTGACATTTCAGGTCCTTCTTCTTCCCAGGATGCACCACATCCTTGGAATGTTTCTAACAGTAATTTCTACTGATTGGCTGTTGGGTGGGTCAAAGATGCTCAGATCTCTACTGAGCAACTGAATCAACCCAGGTGCTGGGTCAAGGACAAAACCATAACGGTCTCTACTAGGGGTCCTGCAAACAGGAAGTCAGTATTTCGGTTGCATTTATTTATATACAGACAAAATGCTGAATTGGCAGATTAAGGTCATTGGGGTGAAAAAACACTGCTCTTTTTTCTGAAAAGTATATGTATTTACACTGAACTTCCCCTTTAAAAGTTTTTTTGTCTTTTTTGACCCAAAATAACCATGCTACTAGATAACTACTATGTATATAGTATACAGTATGTATTGAGGTTGCAAATGATAAACAGTACTCTGCAGGTGTGAAGAAATGTTGTAAATTCTAAATGTTTATCTTTAGCAATTTACAAAACGCAAAGTGAGCTAACAAGAAAAATTTAAACCAAATTTGGAAACTTGCAAAAGTGTATGATTAACTAACTATACCAAACAGGTGATAATGATCGTCATTTTCATATGTGAATTAAAACACAGTCATTAACTGAAATGAAAAAAAACATTTTAAAGCAGACTGGGTTTCAAGATATGCTGTAAAAGCTCTTTTAAAGAAGTACAAAGAAATGGGCAACATGAAAAACTGCAGACAAATGTGCACCCATCTACTGTCCTGACTAGAGATGTCCGAACTTCGCAAAATCCGGTCCGCTCGAGGATCCGAAATTTTTCGAAAATACGAGAAATCCGCGGTACGGAAGTTCGGAAAGGGGGAAAATCCGGAAAAATCTGCCGTTTGCGAACGGGATAAATCCGCGGCGGATCCGGGTTCGGATCCGCGAACCGGCCATCCCTAGTCTTGACAAGTCTGGCCAGAAGAAGTCTTAATGAAAGAATTGCTCTGACATGGAAACAAGGCATAGAGACTTAACTATGCTTGAAAGCAGAAGAACAGGGTTGCAGAGCTGATCTCCTAATATTGATCTCTGCTTCTATTTTTTTTCTAGCATCTTTATGTGTGTACATCGGCTTTGCTTGCATCTTCAGTGAATCTGTGGCATCTTCAGTGACTACTTCTGTGTTAGATCAGTTTATATGTTACCAGTACACCAACCTGTCAGGGAAACACCAATGCCACAAGACCAGTAACAGATTGCAATCTCTATAATATATTTATGTGGTGAACCAGAAGAGATGGTTTAATATTGGGAATTTGGGCTCAGACTAGAAAAACATTGATTATTAGCACCAATACATTTTAAAACAAGACAGGAAAAAAAGTTAAAATTATACTCTGTCTGCTTTACATAGAACAACCCTTAGTCAGGATAAAATGGTTATTATTGTGCTCTGTCCATCTTGCCCAGAACTCCCAGTACAGACCAGTAATAGAGTGCTTGCTCTGTTACATATCTCACTTACTTAGGATAAAAGGGTTAATGTTGTTCTCTTCTCAGCCCACAGCCCAGAACTCCCAGTAAAGACCAGTAATACATTGCTAGCTCTGGTACAGATTACCCTTAGCCAGGATGAAAGGGTTAATATTGTGCTTGTGCTCCTTTATGCCCAGAACTATGCCCAGTAATATACAGTATTGCTAGCTCTGGCTAATATGAACCTAAGTCTGGATGAGGTGTGTTAATACAGTGCTTTGTCTATTATAACCCAGAACTCCCAGCAAATAATAGATTGTTAGCTGTTACATATTACTCTTTATCAGGATTGAATGGGTTAATATTGTGCTCAGACCCTTGATCTCAACATCAGTCACTGTGACTGAGATTAAATAAAGAGACAGAAGAATTTCATGCAGACTTCATCAACAGAAGATCTGTGGTTAGTTCTCCAAAACGGTGTCCATATGAATCCAAGAGAATTAATGTTGTTTTGGAAGCAAAGAGGTTGATTTAGCATACATAAAGAGATAATACCTGCAGCATAAGCGTCTTATCCTGTTCTTTAGGGATCACATGCCTGTCAATTCCGTCTCCGATATATATTCGTAAAGTCCACATCATTCTGATTCAAACATGGAAATATCACCTTGTGGGGTAAGCCCTGCCTTACTCTTTTTCTGACGTCATGTTTCTTTCTCAGGGGCTTTCCTTTTAAAAAGCCAGCCATCTATTTGTTAACCTGTATATATAATACATGCAGTATATAAGGGATAATACTCTACCTACAGTGTAATATAAGGATATTACGCTACTGAGGAGTTCCATGACCATATAGAAGCACAAGGCCACAGGCTGAGTGCTTTTATACAGGTCATGGAACTCCGAGGTGAAGTAAATCCGTATATTACACTGTACGTAGCGTATTATTTCATATAATACATATGGCCAGCCATAAAAAATCCTGCCCATTACCACTGTCTCTCCCCCTTCCTGTATTAGTCATTTATAAAGGAATCCCTGTTTAATGTATACATAGTTAATTACCGTTCCTATTGAAAAGAGAAAGAAAGACCGAACATTGTCTGTCAAGAATAAACAGGGCTTCCTATATAAATGGCTAATACAGGGAGGGGGAGACAGGGGGAGGGGCAATGGGAGACAGGAAGTCACTCGGTGACATCACTGAGTGATTGTAATATAGATTCTCACCACTGCACCACCCCTTTGAAAATGCCTAGCCCTATGTATTATAAACAAATTATAGTATTGTATAACTATAAAGTACTGGCAGAATTCCAACAGACATATTAAGAACACTGTTATTTAAAACACCTTGGTAAGTGGGACCCCCAGCAAATTGAAATGGCCTCTATCCATGCTTTAGCTAGTGTTTTTCTGGAAGGAGGTTATATCTGTCATAGGAAAAATAAAAGGTTGGGGCCCCTGCAGTTGTAGGGTCTGCTCCCCTGGTAGTTACGCCCTTGCCTTGTATCCTAAAACCATTTATCGCATAATCAGTATTTCAGAAAATATATTATAATGTAACATAGTGTTAACTATTTTGATCACTGTTGTGTTTAACATTAATAGTTACAGAAGCAATTCAGCTCAAAGTCTCTATTTAGCCCTTATGGGACAACTTTATGTAGGCTTTATATCCAGAAAGCCACTCGTTTCAGGACATACTTCTCCCTATTGCCCCTTCTTACAGTAAGTCCTATGTTGTCTATGACTTATAATCTCAAATTCATATTACTTTTATAGGAGTCTATTAAATGTGCTGATACAGCTGTCAAGGGATACAGTAGCCTTATCACTCACAAATTTAAAGCATCCATTATATTTGAACCATGGTTCAGGCTTGTTCTTTTGATTTCCTTTTCATTTTCTATCAAATAAGCTTGGAGACACAATGAATCCAATAGACCTGCCTTTTTGTATATAATATTGGAAGAAGGTCCAATTACATTTCCTATGATCAGGTCCATTCGAAACACCGCTCAATATTTACATAGAATCTTCCAGAGGGTAACACTATCCCCTTTTTATGCAGTAATTAATCTAGGACCTTTCCAATCCAAGTTATTCAGGGATTGTGTTCTTTCCTATTCTTTGTGTTATTTGTAAGTACAGATCTCCTATCCACTCTGACCCCTTTCTCATAGGCCTCTCTGATTACATTGGGATTATACTCTCTGACCACTAAGCGGTCCCACAATTCCAAAACATTATATTGGAAAACCTCCCACGTAGAGCATAGAAACTGGCCACATGGGAAGGGGGTAGCTTTTAAAACTGACATGTAATGTGATATTTTTGGTGATTGGTTTATGAAATGAGTCTATAGTAATAATCCCATTCCTCACTTGGAATTCTAGATCAAGGAATTTTGTGTTAGTTATGTTAGTCACTATGTGAAAAGTAATCCCCCAATTTGTGCTAGTAATTGTAATAATTCATCTCTAGGGCCTCTAGGGCCCAAACACAAATAATATCATGTATATATGTATACAGTGTTATGATGTTATCTTTGTATTTATTGGTTGTTTCAAAGATGAACTTATACTCCCAAGACCCATAAACAGATTGGCATTGGACAGTGAAAAACATCTGCCCATAGACTCTCCCCTCCTCTGGAGGTAATAAGCTCCATTGAACAAAACATAATTAGTGTTCCTCTGAATAGAGGTCATTTAACCAGTATTTCATGGATTTCAAACCCAAATCGTGGGGTATGGAAGAGTATAAAGACACATCCATTTTGACCCATTTGTATGATTTATGTCGCTCAATATACTTGACATATTGGATTGAATCCTAAATATAAGTTGGTAACTTAATAACTTGTTAACAGATAGTTGTTCATTTAAGGAGCCAATTCCCGATACTAAAGGACATCCCTTAACATCTTGTAGAGATTTGTGCACTTTTGGAGGTGGATGAAAAATCAGTATGACAGGTTTCTGTAATGCTCTGCCTTATCTAGGGTCTCCTTATGTCCATATACCCCAATCTTTACCACTTGCTTCACCAATAGCCAAGTCCCCATTTGTTGGGAGACTAGAAATGCCTCATCGGACACAGTTGCCCCCTGGACTTCAAAGCACAAAGTATCTGGACTAAGGCCTGGGACACCCATAAGTTGGACAGAGCACCAGGACCAAACAGACAGGGACAGTAGATCAAATGGCAGAAAGCAAGAACCAAGGGTTCAGAGAAAACGGCTCAGATGGATCCAAGGTCATACACAAATCAGAAAGGCCAGTGCCGGAGGGTTATGCAGAAATATACAGGAGGGAAAAGCCAGGGAGCTTTAAATCAAAGCTGACCCATAGCAAGGCAAAAGAGAGAGTGAAATGTGATTGGCCAATCAGAACCCCTCTTTCTAGCCATGCTGCAATAAGCAGCATTAGCTGGGAGAGAGGAAGGAGGAGAACCCTACGCTTCCCTAAGAGCCTGTAGTGAAAGGGAGACAACACGCCCCTAAGACCCGAGCGCACACTTATAAGTAACCGACAGACGCACCACAGGGGCATTGGATTGGTAAGTAAGTGCTGGCAGTTTCTGTCAGTTTCTCTACTAAGATGTAATTGAACTCCTGTGCGTCAAGGACATTAAGCCAGAATTTGAAAGTGCTTTCGATTAGGAGTATCCCTGGTGTTTTTGAGAGTGCTATGTATGTTGTCTATTCTCTAGAGTCTGAAAAGATCAGCCCTTTAGGGCAATTTCAGTATATACTGAAAGCAAAGAAAAAATAGTGTACCATGCATCAACTGTAAACTTATTAAAGAGGCTCTACTATCCAGTGGAAGGCTTACCACCGGCGAATATACATGGAACAAAACATAAGATACTGGAGAGAGACAAATCTTGGTATTAATCCATTAGTGTCAAGAAATGTTTTGGTAGATGCAGCATCTACAGAAATTTCCATATATACTGGTAGCAA
The DNA here is from genome assembly GCA_019447015.1 of Hymenochirus boettgeri. Taxonomy (NCBI): domain Eukaryota; kingdom Metazoa; phylum Chordata; class Amphibia; order Anura; family Pipidae; genus Hymenochirus; species Hymenochirus boettgeri. The sequence goes on along the minus strand of JAACNH010004405.1, from coordinate 17,155 downwards.
ACTTAAAATTTCAGTATGTACTGGTAGAAAACTGGAAATTTCAGTATATACTGGTAGCAAACTGGCAATTTCAAAATATACTGGTAGCAAACAGGCATTTTCTTTACATACTGGTAGTAAACTGGCAATTTCATTATATACTGGTAGCAAACTGGCATTTTAATCATTTACTGGCAGCCATGGAAATTTCATAACATACTGGTAGCCAAAGGAATTTCATTACATACTGGTAGCCATGGGAATTTCATTATATACTGGTAGCCATTGGAATTTTTATCCCATAAAGGCAGCAAACTGGCAATTTCATCATATACTGTGGAAGGATATTACCCCATGTGCAGGGCAATCCACTCACTATAACAGGACAGGCAATGGCAGCAGAGTATAATAATACCAAATGCTGCCTCTGCCTGCCCATGTGCAGTGGAGCAGCTGGAAGGTTTGAATTCATTTTGTATGCTGTTGAAGAGGCAGCAGAGGGGCAGCGTCTTCCCAGTAGTTTGCACGATCGATCATGTGGTCCGTAGGGAACCACACAATCGGCCGTGATTTACAAACAGGCCTGTTCAGGCGACCAACCTCAGTAGCGGCTTGCCGCCACTGACCATAAGATATTTCAGGCTGACCGACCACTACACGTCACTATCGGTTGATCGGCCGGAAATATCTTATGGTGTGTACCCAGCCTTAGATGTATACTGTGTTCATTCACTTTGCATTTATTTAATTGCTAGAAACAAACTATTATCACTTTTATTTGTAAAAGTATTTCTAGTTTACAGCATTTTTTCATATTCTACCTACTCAAAACATTTGCACAGTATTGTGTAAACAGCAGTGTGAGGGCTATTAGGAAAAAATGTGTTTTTGCTTTAAAGGGTATGTCCATCGTATTTTATAACCTTCTCTTTTACTGTTTTACTGAACAACAGGAGGTAAATGCACTATCTCTAACCTCCCGTTCTTAAGTAAATCTTGCAGGAGAGCAGGAGAAACTTACCCGGATCGTTCAAGCTCTGTTGAGAGATTCGGACGCGGATAACAGCCTCCGACGCATCCCCAGTGTGGACGCGTCTGGGCTGTTATCCGCTGTCAGAGAAGCCAGCGCTTGAGCGATCTGCAAGTAAGTTTCTCCTGCTCTCCTGCAAGATCTACTGAAGAACAGGAGGTTAGAGATAGTGCATTTACCTCCTGTTGTTCAGTAAAACAGTAAGAGAGAAGGTTATAAAATACGATGGACATACCCTTTAAAAAATCCTTCTACTGAAATAAAACAAAATGTAAGATATACATGTGTTTAATATACATAAGATCATTTTTTGCATTTGTCCTTGCTGATTTTTTTTCAGAAGAAAGCCTAAAGCTGGGTAAACACCATGGGATCCTTTGTCCTGACCAACCGTTTACCATTAGCGACCAGACCGCCAGGACAAAGGACTGTTGGTCACAGCAAAATTCCTCATGATCGAAAGTTTGTTGTACATCTGGCCGCGGGGTGCCACAAATCCATGCAATTTTTCTGCTCCAATTGACCGATACTCTAAAGCCCGATCAGGCCGAAAAGTTACATGGTGTGTGTACACAGCCTTACAATTGTGTCAGAGCCAACTAGGAAAGGTTCATTTATTTTGAGTGTTCCGTAAAAAATGTTTGTTATCTACCAGTGTAAAATGCAACTGTTCCAAGGGAAAAATATCCTGGAATTGCTACAATATGGCATACATGTGTACCTTAATTTATCACAGTCACATTTGGCTATGCACTGCCTTGGATATTGTCACTACATCTAGTATTACTTTCAGAATAAAGCAAACCTAGTCCAGGTGCACTGAATTCTGGGTTTTTTCCGGTAGCCTCGGTCGGCTGGAAATAGGAGGCAGCCACAACTGAGCTCAGTCGCCCAATTGTCCGGATAAATCACAGCCGATCTTCCGTTTTGTGGCAAGCATTGCTGCGACTGACAAAAAGTCCCTTTATTTGTACCCAGCCTAAGGTTTAATAATTACATCAAATTGATCAAAAGTGATGATCTAAACCAGTATCTATATGCTGATTTTTTATTTTGACCTCTGCTTTTTGGTAAGCTTTTTAAAGCGTTATTTTTTCACAAACTGAATATGGAATCAGCAGTGCAATTGATATCCACTGTATTGAGGATACAGTTAGAAAGACGTAATAAAGTACCAGGAGAAAATCGCACACATTCACCTTATCTAGCATAGTTTTTTCAGCATCAAGGATTTCACAAACAATTACAGCATTTTGTGCATGAGACCTTGAAAAATTACAATTTGGTTTCTACCTTATTTGAAAGTCTCTCACTATCAGTGTTTTTATTGAATTTATAATAGAAATGCATTTGCTAAGGTTTTATTGAATTCATTTGCCACACTTTGGGGAACCTTTACCTTGACGAGTAAAGCAAATAATGTGGTTGTTTGGTTTTAATAAGAATAGCATACTGTAACGGTGTCTGCGTTCCTCTTTAAACAATAAAATGTAAAGGTAACATCAAGATGGGTACACACCAGCCTATTATTTTCCCTGACCGAGTGTTCACTGCGAGCAAGCTCTCGTCAAGGACAAATGACTGTCGGTCACTGATCCCATAAGGAACAGCACGATTGTCTGTGATTTTCCAATGGACCCGATCACCCACGATTCAATTTGTCCCGATCACCCGTTCGTCCGATTCGATTAGTGCCATGGATCAGTCGGCCAGAAATATCTGCTGGTGTGTTCCCAGCCTTAGTTTCTCTGTCTCTAAACAACTAAAAAGAATTCATCCTTGAACAAAAGTTGTCTCCTTTATTATTATAGATGACTATTGATTTAAACTGATAGATCCTAACTGCATAGCTTGAAAAAATAACAAGTGCATTTTACTGTACATAAACCTAGGGAAACGATGAATGGTCAAAGCACAACACAACAGTGTAAATAGGTGGGTTACTGTGTAATTAAAATCCATGACTGCAATGAACTTCCCAAAATCAGGAATAAATTACCACCTTTTCCTTTTAAAAAACCAAACGCATGAAATGTAAATACTTAAAGTACCAGTTTATTAAATCTATGTTATATATATGTTGTGAAACATGCCCCAAGGCTAAATACCAGTTTATTAAATAGTATGTTAAGGGCAAGTCAACCTCCAGAATAAAATTCCATACTTACCTTCGCCACCCCTCCATACACCGACATTGTTATACTGTAGTAACTCATCTCCTCGCATTCTCTGAAGCTTTCCTGAAAAACTTACCTTTTTCAAGAGTCAGCATATGTGCAATATGCCAGTTTTCGTCTATAATGCTAAAGTAATTATCGACCGTGACAGTGATGTCCTGTATACCAATCCTCCTTCCTGTCTGAGGTTACAGAGGAGACAAAGACCAGGGAAGGCATCTGGGAAAGGTTAAAATTCTGGACTTCATATACTGCGGAGAGGTGAATAACTATAATGAACAAGGGGTTTGGGTGGGAGGAAAGGATAAAATGTAAATATGGGTTTTAATCTAGGGGTGTACACGAGTTTTAAACCAATTCAGCCTGCATCATGCTTTTAAGTTAAATATGGGCTAGCCTTTCTGCCTGCTGATTTTATGTGTTTGGTTTTAAGGTAAGAGGAGGCAACCCTAAAATAATTAAACTAGCCATACACAGGCTGATGGTTTTCCAATCTGATTTGCAATTGGCGGAAATTATCGTAAATCCGATCGGAAGAACCTAATGCAATTCCCCACCTTGCACTGTCGATGCTCTGCAGATTTCAGATTAAAGGACCACTAAGTTGCATTTAGTACATGTAAGAAAGAAGGATTCAATGTTGTTGCCAGTACAACTCATTTGCCCCTCATAGCTACGTCCCCTTACCACAGGATTCACTGTCTCTATGCACAGAGTTTCTAGCTTCTATTTCTAGCAAAAGATAAAGTTTCTAAATGTAGCTGTGTTCGTTGTTGAGTTACTGGGGCACACCATGTAATTGTTGTTTTTTTAGTAACAAACAGCCCGAGAAGTCACAAGTTCAAATCCCCTAGCTCACTTATAAAACAATACAACATAGTTTCCATCATGTTTCTAGAAAAATTTACATTTTCTACATATGTACAAACTTTATTTATAGCAGCTCTGGTTTTTATTTATCAACCAGCATGAATTGCAGACAGTCTTCCTGGAGCAATACAAAATAGTGAATTTACTGAAATGTACTCGATTCTTCTTCTTTATGTGTGGTAGTGACGCACTGCTAAAATGCTGATTTTAGAAACACACAGACCATTGGGATACAGGTTTAATTCCCCAGGCTTTCTTTTTTTTTTTTTGCTACCATTTTCCTAGCAAAAGATAAAGATTCTACATTACATGTACTGAAATCCCACCTAGTAGCCCTTTGATTCCCCATACTTACTTTTATTTTTTACTGAAATATTAATATTCTGTTTCTTACATCCGTGCTAGCAAAGAAATAAACCGCAAAGATTACTTTTCTTTTTTGTATGAAAAGCAAAGGAATTTATCATTGTTAGGGACAGGAGCATTTGTAATGTGTTAACACAAAAACTGCAATGAAATCTGTGTTCTGTGTTCTGTGAGGGAAGATCTCTGAGCTGTAACATGATTGGCTGTCATCGTCCAGGAAGCAAGACTGTAGCTTTCTGCGAAGTGTGCTTTGCACACTTAGCTGGTTGTTCCCAGCTAAGATGAATAAGTAAGACACAGCTTTTTGTATCTTTGTGAATGTGCTTTTTCTATTGCGGGAATGTTGTCTGGAGACTTTAGTTCCCCTTTTAATCTACGGAAAATGGGTTCTGGAAGATGGGGCCGACGTAAAAATTTCCACCTTGCCTATCACTTTGATATTCCTATCAATTCGATCGAATTTGATAAATTAGTCAGCTCTGTAAGATTTAAAGGGAGATTTTTGTTATACTTTTTGATTTACCTAATAAAAATATTAAAATACCTACAGGGCTATGTACTGAGATATCAGCTATTTGTATCTTAAAGTTGTGTTAACCATTGTATCAAGAACTGATAGCTGCTCTTTAGAATGAAATCTTTAACACCTGCAAATAGCTTGTGTTAAAGATTCTGAACGTTTTAACACCATTCATTGTGCACAGAGGGCCTCTATCAGCTCAGTGTACTGCCTAAAGGAGGTAATAAAGAGTAATAGTGGCTCTTGGTACATAGCCCTTTAAATATACTATACAACCACATGATTATTAGCTATCTATTATATTTGCAATTCATTTGCCTTTTCACAGTCCATGATTAACCTGTATTGTTGCTACCTTGGACAGCAACAATACAGGTGTCCATAAGAACACCTAAAGTTTTGACACCCAGAGATTTCTGTTGAAGGATTTTGTGTGGCATAGAATGGTCAAGCCTGCACTCCTTTGAGTACTAACATATGTTTGTGTATATATATGTGTATGATGTCCTATAAAATCTTCTATAATTAATTACCTCTAATAAATAATAGTAGATTTTAGTAATTTACTACTAAATAACCAATCCAACATTTTTTAATTGCAGTGCAAATGTGCTTTATTAATAATTTATGCACTTAACAAGGAAATCCTCATGATGCTTAGGTTTCTTTCACACAAACAGGGAAACTGGGAGGTTTCAGATGTTTGCTACTATTCCTCTAGTCGCAGAACAGCTCTGGAAACTTTTAGCAAATGGCATTTGCTGTTTGTCTGAAAGAAGCCTTAGCAGATTGATTGATGTTCAGTGACAAAGCTGAAATCAACCTAAACATCGGTATAACTAGGAATCATTTAGCCCCCAGCAAAACTATAATTCGGCCCCCTCTAAGCTTCATCTACAGTGTTTGTCTGGGGTGGGGTTGTATCTGCTATATAAATAGAAACTGGGGGCTCCCCTGATAGTTATGCCTCTGAACCTTAACCTTGCTTACATAAGTATAAACTTTATAAGGTTTTTGGGTAGACAATTAAAGACTTGATTTGGGTGGTAGATTGCTGCCTTGCCTTACCTTACCTGTCTCTTTTTTATACAGAATCATACTTGTTTTTAATGAAAACTTGATGAACTTGTAGTATAGTATATCAGCTTTTATTTTTAGAAATATATAGGTTAAGGTCCCTGTTAAACTAACCCATCCTATATTTTGGGTCCGCACCTTTTAATAGACAGATGGTCCAACCTTTGGTAAGACATGCACTGCAAGAAGTAAGCATACCTATAGGTGAACACAATATTGGCTCACCGCCCCAAAAATGGTTTGTAAGGAATTCCAATGATCTTCTAAATCCCCAGAGGTTGGTACAGCAGACGGGGAAGTAACACTTCTTTACCTTTTGGTAAAAATTAGAGATGAACGGAACCGCCGAGTTCTGCTCTGAGATTGGATTTTTGAAAAAAAAAGACAAAGGGAAAAAAAAGCTTAGTTCTGATTGAATTAAAGGAAACTAGTAAATGGTCTAACTTACTGCATGTGTGAGCTATTTATTTCCGCATGACACATTCAATAATTCTCGAATATTCAAAATCAATGGCTCGCTATTTCTCCTAAATTTGGAATCAAGGGCTCATGTATTCAGAATCGTGTGCTCAGGTATTTAATATGATGATGCAATGATTTTTTTTAAAAGCTGCATAACTTTGCCCTCTGCAGCAACCAATCACATGCCATCAAATGTTTTCTAACTGTAGCAGACCAGTAAAAAGGTCTCATCTGATTGGTTGAGGTACAGCTCAGACAACATTTTGCACCTCTTATTGAATTAATTAGCTAAAAGAGATCTTTACTGCTGCTATCTTTTGCCACTGAACAATCAGGTAAAAACTTAAAAAAGGCTTTGGCAAGTTTTTTAATTCGAGTTGTCACAGATAGCTGCTGGTTCCTTTGTCTTTAGAGGAAAAACTTTTCAGAAACGCGATGAAGTCTTGAGTTCGATTCCACCCTTGGACACATTTGCAAGGAGTTTTGTATGTTCTCCCCGTCCCCTTTCTTACATGATTTATCCATTCAATTCATTTCCCAGCACAGGCCCAAACAATCCCCTATCCCTATTGCACATGTGTTAATGAATAATAAATTGCTAGTGCAATAATTGTAAAATATAATTATACATTAGCAATAAATAAAATCCAAATTTACCAATATTGAAGGGTATGTCCACCCTTAAAAACAATTTTTGATATATGATTCCCCCTGTCCCCCCAGCCCCAACCGCTCTATTTATGTACTTAGAAAGTTCCCCAAACTTTACTTACCTCCCCTCTTTCCTCCGCCGTGCTGCCGGCCCTCTGCTTGCGAGAAAATGCAAGCAGAGGGGTGGGACCGGCAGTCGCGTTTGTGATTGGCTGAGCGGCAGCCAATCACGGACGCGGCTGCCGGGAGTTCATTGCGGTGGGGGAAAGAGGGAAGGTAAGTAAAGTTTGGGACACTTTCTAAGAATAAAAAAAATGGAGCAGTTGGGGCTGGGGGGACAGGGGGAATCATATATCTAAAGGGTTTTACGCTAGGGGGAGGTAATCCTGAGAGGGAGGGAGAGGGAGGGAGAGGGAGGGGGAAGGAGGGAGGGGGAGAAGGGCTGCAGTACGCATGCCAAACTTCTCCCGGAGGCCAGGTAGGAGTCCTATATAGACTCTGCTATCCTCCAGGTGGGCAATTTTTGGGACTTTGGGGGGGGACTACAGGAGAACCATATGGAGCTGGGATGTGAGGTAAGGATTAAACTACACTACACAATGGGGCCAGTAGTGGGGGGATTATAGTTTTGGGGGTGGACATGCCCTTTAAAGTAATTTTTACTGAAAATCACTATTATAATATAATGTATAATAATAGGGCAGGTGAAGTGGTAAATTAATAAATCCATTACGGATTAAGAAACCATTTTAATATTTAGTTAAGTAACCAAAATGTAACAGCTTACGTTGCCTTTTATGTGTCTCTCTTGCACACAGACAAGTGTTCCTATACCTTTTGTCACCTGAAAAAAAATATGGAGGGCTGACTTTACACTGGCTTGTGAACTGAAGAGGTTGACTTTGCACCAGCTAGGGAACTGGAGAGCAGACTGTACTTTAAACTTCGTTTTATTGAAGTACAGGTATGGATTGATATGTCTTATACAACAATATATTTTGCAAGTCCAATGCATTAGCCATTTCACTAATTGTGCAGTTACATCCTGTGGGGTTGAAGACTTAGCGTGTGTACAGGAAAAAAAAATTATAATAACATATAACAAACCAAGACATTAGCCTTATAAGTAATGTAATAGACACTTAACAGTAATTCTAAACACAGCTTTTTAGTTTTCTGACATATATCTTAGATTACATTTATCCAATCTTTTGGTTCTATATTTAAATCCCAGTTGTGACTAGAGATCTAATGTGGTTTCGAATAGAACCCAGTTTTGAATTGAATCTGAGGGTTTCGAAGCCCCAGCGAAACTTTCGGAACTCTTGGATTTCACAGAACACGAATTTTTAGAATTTTCGATTTTTATCGAAAATCGAAAGTAGACGATTATCCAAAATCGAAAGTAGGCGATTATCGAAAACCGAAAACCAAAAGTAGACGATTATCAAAAATTGAATCCTCAAAAGTAATGATCAATTTCGGTAACTCTCGAAAATAGAATGCGGAAGCTCGAAAGCAGCCCGATTGTGAGGAAACATAGTTTTAAAATAAGTTTTAAGGTTATATTTACGGGTTCCCCAGACCATTCCCCAGGTCTCTGTGTCATTTACAGTAACCTACTATTACTATTTGTCCCTCAAAATGGACATAAACTTTCAAATTTTTTTCTCCCATAGACTATGGGTCCGTTTTCAAAAATTCGAAAATGGTGCGAAACTCAACAGTTTCAAACATCTCTAGTTGTGACCCTTTAGTATGTTCAGGGGTGTTCCTAAGGGGTCGCAATATTTATTTCTGTGTCTCTAGTTTCTGACTATATGGACCATATTTTTTCATATTTAGTCAGGCATCCTTTACCCAGGCATATTACCCTTGCCCAGCCCAGACTGATGAATTTAAGATGCCCTCATGCCCAGCCAAGACTGGTAAATTTAAGATGCCCCATGCCCAACCAAGACTAGTAAATATAAAATGCCCTTATGCCCAGCCCAGACTGGTAAATTGAAGATTCAAGATACCCCCATGCCCAGTATACACAGTAAATTGTGCTTAACTACTGTCTAGAAAAAGATAAAACAGAGTGGGCTGGGCCCGAATGGCAGCAGTTGAAGACTCCCACCTCCCTCCTGCTTATCTCAGGGGGCATGCCTGTGAGAAAATTCTCATGGCAGGCACACATGGCAAGGCTCAACATATTATTTTTCTATTGGCTTTTTAGAAGTGAAGTAAAAATGTCCTTGTCCTGCTTCTTATTTAAAATAATATCAAAGCCTTGTAGCTTGTAAACCTTTATTTTTCAAATAAATCTGTGTATTGGATAAAGTAACTGAAGAAAAATGATCAGATGCTGTTGTCTCCTTCACAGAGGTCTCCCAATTTGTCGATGTACAGCCTGGGGAGCGAGGGGGAGGTGAGAATAATTGTCCTTTAATATAATTTACACTAGTGGATAACATTGCCTGACATCTTGCAAAAAGTACATAATGTTTGGAATAACAGAGAAATATGCTGGCATAAAGAAGGTTAATTTTTGCTTTGTTTGATGTCTTGCAGACAGTTTTAATTCACCTTAAACTGATTTTTAGTACAATATAGACTGGCATTCTATTAAAAAAACTTAAATTAAGGTATATACCGCTCAGCCCTCACCCCTTAGTGTTGCCCTGATTCCCTCTTACAAGTACCCCAGATGTACTCCAAGAACCAGTGGTGTAGCTACAGACTTATGAGCCCTGATGCTAAATTTGGGCATGGGCCCCCCAACACCGCCGCAAACACATACAGGCACTGCAAACCAAATAATCATTGGTAAAATGCTTTGTATATAATCATTGGTAAAATAGTTGGTACAAAGACTGGTTAAATGCTTGGCATGCAGACACTGATAAACTGGTTGGGAAACTGGCACTGCACACAGGCACCAGTTAAATGCTTGGCACACACACAATGGTAAAAATGCTTTATACACAGACCACTGGTAAAACAGTTGGCACACAGATAGTGGTAAAATGCTTTGTATATAACCACTGGTAAAATAGTTGGCACAAAGACTGGTTAAATGCTTGACATGCCGACACTGATAAACTGGTTGGGAAACTGACACTGCAAACAGCCAGACACTGGTTAAATGCTTGGCACACAGACAATGGTAAAAATGCTTTATACACAAACCACTGGTAAAACAGTTGGCACACAGATAGTGGTAAAATGCTTTGTATATAACCACTGGTAAAATAGTTGGCACAAAGACTGGTTAAATGCTTGACATGCAGACACTGATAAACTGGTTGGGAAACTGACACTGCAAACAGCCAGGCACTGGTTAAATGCTTGTTACACAGACAATGGTAAAAATGCTTTATACACAGACCACTGGTAAAACAGTTGGCACACAGACTGGAAACTTAGCACAAAATGGGGTCCATTCTTTGCCAAGGGCCCTGCCAAGAATTCAGTATGGGATCTGAACAATGAGAAGGCAAGATTGTTACATGTCTTCCCATTTGGTCAGGCCTTGGACTGAGGGAAGGGAGGGGGTAGGGTCTACTGGGAGAATGAGCAGAACTTCAGCATGCTTGTAAGGAGCATTAGGTCAAAACCCAAAGGGTGAGTATAGAGTGGTTTTATTCCTCATCTTGAGTACTTTTAAGGGGAGTGTACATTTTGTATAATTGCCCATTATGAGGATTTACAAATTGTACGTGCTATTATTTCTTTTTTTTTTAAACAAATCAAACAAATTATGTATAACCTCCTCAGTTTATTCTGGTAAAAATATTTCCATTATCAAAATTGTGAAACACACCTTTGGCTCTCTTAAGGTACACCTTTAATTTCATTCTCCTTTAAACTGGTATGTGCCTGTTTACTGTATGTCATGGCTCTGTAAACCAAAATTTTACAGGTTTTTTGCATTTTGGGAACTGGAATTCTACAGGTAGATCCACTATCTTTCTTCACTGCATAAAATTTCCTGATCACTGAAAATAATGTTAGTTTTTTTCTATTAAAATCTTTTAAAAAAACAAACAAATTGAAATTGTGTTTAGCATATTCATACCTACTATAATACAGCTGGAATATCAGCAAGTACTGCCGGCTTATCTTTTAAGTAATACAGATATATTTATGATTCAGTGTTTACTTCTGTCTTTGTTGTTTTCTTTTTGAGTTTGGGTAAAGCTATAGAGGATTTGTTTTGTTTAAGGACTACACTATCCATTTACTAGTACAATTTATAAACTCTGGCTATCTCTGCCCCAGACATGACCCGGAATGCCTTGTTTCGTCCCGTTATTAGGTCATTCCAGGGGTGTAGCTTGGGCATTCCAGATCATGTCTGAGGAAGATTTAGCCAGGGCATGAGCAGTCTCCAACTGACATTTTCATCTCCTCCTTTCATGTGTAGATAGTTCATATTTGTATAGTATAGTGCAGTATTTGAGGTTGAATAAAGACATATGTGCATCCAGTCCAAGCTACTCAGCATTTCCCACATTTCCTACCTAACTGTTGATCCAGAAGAAGGCAATATAACTGTATATACTGTATAAGCCAATATTCTATTAAGTTCTTTGTGTCGATTTTGCTTATTTAACTGTCTGGTCAATGTCCACTTTATTTAAAACACTCTCTTAGGTAATCTGTTACCCATTTCTTTTGTCTGAAACAGGTAGTGTAAATTTACACATGCAGTCATCCAACGACAAATGAAAGCTAATTGTTTGCTGACTGCTATGGGTTACCAAATGGGTTCTAAGTCCATTATGACCCATTCATAAAAAGTGTGTTAGTTTCCATATAGCATACCTACCATATTGTAGAGTACATGTATATCCTATTTATCCATTTTTCCCTAGAGCCCCTGAACTGGTTGTTTTTTTCCTTTCCTCTCAGTCACAAAAGTGATAGCTGTTTAGAATTAAAAACGAACTGGGGATATTGACAAAATCCTATTACCTTTCTGATCCCTCCTACTATACAGTTCTCATTGTTTCTAAGCATTTGCAGCCAGATGTAATACCCCATGCTGTTTAATGGGGTAAACTCCATTTTTCCGTTGCGAGCGCTATCTTCTATTAAAGGCACAGGCACCCAATGCAATAAGGAAAATGTTTGTTTTTGCACTACTTTGTAATGCCAAAACAAATGCCTTTAAAATAGTGTTACTTTTCACTCTCCTTACCTGCCTGAGTTCCACGATGCAGTAAACCAGGCTAGGTGAATACTGCATCAAGAGAGTGGCTCGGAGGGTACGTATTACATGTCCCAATTAGGGTGTATCTGTAGAAATGTAGTGAAAACCAATTTAAAGGGGAACGGTGGTCCCAAACAAGTTGAGTTTACACGAAAGTGTCCTCACCCTGGGTATTACATTTGAAACCCAGAACACATATACATTGTAAGATTTTTCACTAATAAAGAGTTACTGCAATCTCCAGGAAAGGTCAGTTTCCTACTTTTAAAACGAGCCATCAACCACCTCTCTACATGCTCCACAGCCCAAGATATAAAGAAATTACTGACCAGAAATTTAATGGGTGGGAGGCTGACATGTGACATTCCTCCTCCTGCTCCTCCACTTTGCAACCGGCGAGCACAGCCTCAGACTCCCTCAGCGTGCGAGGGAGACAGGAAGTCTCTCCCACTCCCTACAGCTGCAGAGAAGGTGAAGGAATGTACATCCCTACTCTCTCACTAAGTTTTCACACAGTTTTCTGTAGAGGGGGGGAATGAGTGGACCACAGCACCCACAAGTGGGCAGGGCCATGGCACCCGCAAGTGGGTGGGGCTAAGACCCACGAGTGGGCGGAGCTAAGACACCTGTGAGTGGGTGTGAAGATACAAGAAAAGTATGTGTTACTTGTTTGGGGACAAGTGAGAAACCAGTAACATGAAAAGTGCCAGAAGCCACTCAATAGCACAAATTGGATCTTGTCAACTTCATGGTTATTAGAGCTGGACTCTGAAGTCTCTTGTAACATATTAATTAACAAATTTGGTACAGCTGCTGCCCACAGTACTGACCAATGTTCTTACCCTTAATAGCTACAGTATGTATACATGGACAGTAATGCATCCTTACTATCCTGATTCTAATTCAGCCTTACTATATTGATTCTTACTCAGACTTACTGTCCTAATTCTAACTCAGCCTTACTATCCTGATTTTAATTCAACCTTATTATACTTACTCTTGTTCAGCCTTACTATCCTGATTTTAACTCAGCCTTAGTATCCTGATTCTAATAAAGCCTTACTATCCTGATTTTAATAAAGCCTTACTATTCTGATCCTAATAAACCCTTACTATTCTGATCCTAATAAAACCTAACTATCCTGATTCTAATTCAGCCTTAGTATCCTGATTCTAATTCAGCCTTACTATCCTGATTCTAATTCAGCCTTTCTATCCTAATTCTAAATCAACCTTATAATCCTGATTTTTATTCAGCCTTGCTATCCTGATTCTGACCAATGTTCTTAGACTTAATAATAGCTATGTATACATGGACAGTTATGCATCCTTGCTATCCTGATTTTAATCCAGCCTTACTATACTAATTCTTACTCAGACTTACTATCCAGATTCTAACTCAGTCTTACTATCCTGATTTTAATTCAGCCTTATTAATTTGGCTTAAAGAGCCAAATTCCTGTTCTTTCTATTTCTTCTTCTTCTTTCGTTTTATTCTTCTGCTATTTTAGACTAAAACTCCTCTCACAGTTTTTGAGCTAGAGATATGAAATTCGGTACAGATGTAGGAGGCATATATCAGAAGAGTGCTATTACCTTGATAAGGAATCCGCGGAAGCATTACGGCGTTATCGGCGAATTACATTTTTTCCCATAGACTATAATTATAACAATCCTCAAATGTGGATATTTCAAAACAGTTAGCTTCATGGTCATAAACACAAATGCTGATACCCCAACCCCCTGACACAAACACAGGTACACCCACCTACTGACCTACCCTTTTATTCATGTGGCAGCCATATTTAAATGGTAAATAAAGTCAAAAAAAGTAATTTTGATATATCCTCAATAAAAGTTAGTTTTATGGTTGTAAACACAAAAAAGACCAACCCCAACCTCACATGGGTAAACACACCTACTGATTCCAATGGAAAGGTCTGCAGCGGACCTGATAGGGAACTTCACTCAATTTGTTCACTTCTGCAGCAGACCTGATAGGGAACTTCACTCAACTTGGTCTTGTCTGCAGTGGACCTAATAGGGAACTTCACTCAATTTGGTCACGTCTGCAGCAGACTTGATAGGGAACTTCACTCAACTTGGTCACGTCTGCAGCAGACCAGATAGGGAACTTCACTCAACTTGGTCTCGCCTGCAGTGGACCTGATAGAGAACTGCACTCAATTTGGTCTGTCTGCAACGGACCTGATAAGGAACTTCCCTCAACTTGACCTTGTCTGCAGCGGACAAAATAGGAAACTTCATTCAATTTGTTCACGTCTGCAGCAGACCTGCTAGGTAACTTTACTCAACTTGGTCTCCTCTGCAGCGGACCTAATAGGGAACTTCTCCAACTCGGTCTGTCTGCAGTGGACCTGATAGGAAACTTCACTCAACTTGGTATCATCTGCAGTTGACAGGATAGGGAACTTCACTCAACTGGGTCTATCTGCAGAGGACCTGAAAGGGAACTTCACTCAACTGGGTCTGTCTGCAATGGACCTGAAAGGGAACTTCACTCAACTTGGTCTCGTCTGCAGCAGATCTGATAGGAAACATCACTCAAATTGGTCTTTTCCGCAGCAGACCTGCTAGGGAACTTCACTCAACTTGGTCTCATCTGTAGTTGACCTGCTAGGGAACTTCACTCAATTTGGTCTTGTTTGCAGTGGCCCTGATAGGGAACTTCACTCAACTTGGTCTCATCTTCAGCGGGCCTAATAGGGAACTTTACTCAACTTGGTCTCGTCTGCAGCAGACCTGATAGGGAACTTCACTCAATTTGGTCACGTCTGCAGCAGACCTGACAGTAAACTTCACTCAACTTGGTCTTGTCTGCACCAGACCTGATAAGGAACTTCACTTAACTTGATCTCGTTTGCAGCGGACCTGATATGGAACTTCACTTAATTTTGTCACGTCTGCAGCGGAACTGATAGGGAACTTCACTCAACTGGGTCTCTCTGCAGTGCACCTGAAAGGGAACTTCACTCAACTTGTTCTCCTTTGCAGCGGACCTGATAGGGAACTTCACTCAATTTGGTCTCGTCTGCAGCAGACCTAATAGGGAACTTTACTCAACTTGGTCTCGTCTGCACCAGACCTGATAAGGAACTTCACGTAACTCGATCTCGTCTGCAGCAGACCTGATAGGGAACTTCACTTAATTTTGTCACATATGCAGCGGACCTGATAGGGAACTTAACTCAACTTGGTCTCGTCTGCAATGGACCTGATAGAGAACTGCACTCAATTTGGTCTGTCTGCAGCGGACCTGATAGGAAACTTCACTCAATTTTGTCATGTCTGCAGCTGACCTGAATGGGAACTTCACTCAATTTAGTCTCGTCTGCAGCGGAACTCATAGGGAACTTCACTCAATGTGTTTACTCCTGCAGCAGACCTGCTAGGGAACTTAACTCAACTTGGTCTCATCTGCAGCGGACCTGATAAGGAACTTCACTCAATTTTTTCACATCTGCAGTGGATCTGATAGGGAACTTCTCTCAACTTGATCTTGTCTGCAGCAGACCTGATAAAGTACTTCACTCAATTTGGTCTCTCGTCTGCAGAAGACCTGATAGAGAACTTTACTCAATTTGTTCAGGTCTGCAGCAGACCTACTAGGAACTTCACTCAACTTGGTCTCATCTGCAGCAGACCTGATAGGGAACTTCACTCAACTCGGTCTGTCTCCAGTGGACCTGATAGGGAACTTCACTTCATTCGGTCTTGTTTTCAGTGGACCTGATAGGGAAATCTACTCAACTTGGTCTCGCCTGCAGCGGACCTGATAGGGAACTTCACTCAATTTAATCCTGTCTGCAGCAGACCTAATAGGGAACTTCACTCATTTTTGTCTCATCTGCAGTGGACCAGATAAGGAACTTCACTCAACTCGGTCTGTCCACAGTGGACCTGAAAGGGAACTTCAGTTAACTTGATATCGTCTGCAGTGGACCTAATGGGGAACTTCACTCAATTTTGTCACATCTGCAGCGGACCTGATAGGGAACTTTACTCAATTTGGTGTAGTCTGCAGCGTACCTGATAGAGAACTTCATTAAATTTTAACTCGTCTGCAGCGGACTTAATAGGGAACTTTACTTAATTTGATCTCGTCTGAAGCGGACCTGATAGGGAAATTTACTCAACTTTGTCAAGTCTGCAGCTGACCTAAAAGGTGACTTTACTCAACTTGGTTTCATCTGCAGCAGACCTAATAGGGAACTTCACTCAATTTTGTCTCGTCTGCAGCAGACCTGATAGGGAACTTTACTCAACTTGGTCCCGTCTGTAGTGGACCTGATAGGGAACTTCACTCAATTTGGTCATGTCTGCAGCATAAATGGTAGGGAACTACACCCAACTTGGTCTCGTCTGCATCGGACCTGATAGGGAACTTCACTTAACTTGGTCTCGCCTGCAGCGGGCCTGATAGGTAACTTCACTTAACTTGGTCTCGTCTGCAGCGGACCTGATGGAACTTCAATCAACATAGTCTTGTCTGCAGTGGACCTGATAGGGAACTTCACTCAATTTTTTACGTCTGCAGTGGACCTGAGAGGGAACTTCACTCAACCTGGTCTCGTCTGCAGAGGACCTGATAGGGAACTTCACTCAATTTGTTCACGTCTGCTGCAGACCTGCTAGGGTACTTCACTCAACTTGGTCTTGTCTGCAGCAGACCTGATAGGGAACTTCACTCAACTTGGTCTCGTCTACAGTGGACCTGTTAGGGAACTTTACTCAACTTGGAACTTCACTCAACTTTTCCATTGCAATGATAGGGAACTTCACTCAACTTTTCCATTGCAATG
>JAACNH010004404.1:0-24281 GCA_019447015.1 Hymenochirus boettgeri | reverse complement strand
AAGGCTTTAGTTGCCCTTTAAATGGAATCCAACACACTAACCCCCAATTCCTTGCCACTCCAGATGTTTGGAAACTACAACTCTCAGCATACTTTAGTTGCTGGGAGTTGTAGTTTCCAAACATCTTCAGTGGCAAGCCAGGCCAGCAGACTGTGGTGGAGGAGCAGCGAGTATGTTAAGAGGAGTCCAGGAAGCGCCAAGCCTGTGAACTTGAATTCTCACTTCACTGTCTGTGGTGTCAGTGATCCCACATAGTGTCTTCTTTCTTTGCTAACTGTAGTAAAACCCACCCACCAGTCTGGGGGGGGGGGTCCATCTGGGGGTCCGTAGTCATTCATGGGCCTATAAATGTAGATAGGGAGGGATTATTAGGCAGTGGCATAGGGCTGCTGGGAGATAGTGGTACTGGGTCTGCGAACGAGGGAAGCTGATATAATATACAACATAAATACCTGATAGGAAGCTCAAAATCTTAACATTTAAGCCACTACCGCGGACTGACAAAACCTGACAACCCACCTACAACACCACTACCCACTTTAATGCGGCGGTGGGCCTGAAAAGGCGGCACTTCAAAGTTGACTCATTCGGCAAAAAACCTAAAGTGCCCCTGATACACAGATCTGTTACTAAGATCAGTTCACTTCATTACCTTCCTCTCCTCAGCCCCTGCCCGCTCTGGTACTATGTTGTTGCTATAAGTACCTACCCCTCCAACTTCCCCTTTAACATAGGTAAACTATTGAGAGATAACATTACACGAGCGTACTAAGATCAGATTCACTACTTCATTATTCTTCACCTGCAGCTCTGCATGTTGTTTCTGTGTTTCGGATTGCCAGTCGTTTTGGCACAATTCCAATGTAGCTGCATTACATGGTTACCAGTGTGTCCCAATTTTCCACTACCTGCAATTTGACAAGGCCTCGAACCAATTTTTTGGTGTGCATCACATCATTTAATCTTTAAAGGGAATGTGGAAACACCCCCTGAAAAATCTGGTATGTTATGCAAGAACCCCCTGAACCTAGATTTGTTTTGTTTTTTTTCCCAATGTTTAAAATCTGCTTTCCTGCAATGAACGGGATAATTCAATGGGAATTGATATTCCTTTAGAATGCAAGCAAGATAATTGCTACATGATGCATCACTCTGAATCACAACACGGGACAAACACAGCTAAGTTCTGATTGGCTAACAGAGCTGGTCCACGCGGCCCTAATCCAAGGTACCAGTGGCCATAAAGTAACATCGTGGCAGGGACTATTGTACTCTCATCGCCAGCTGTTGTTGCCGTACATGCAAATCCCCGGCCTGTCTGCTTTTCTTAGACACAATATTAATAGGCATGGTTTGTGGCGCTTTGTGGGATTATGTTCCCCAGGTATTTAAGGCCCCAGCAAAGCTGTGTATGAAGATTGAGGACACAATATTATTTTGCTGTACATTTATTTCCCTGAAATATAATTCTATTCCATGTTGTATATGGATATTGTGGGAGCAGGACACAACCATCTAGGGGGCACACTTATCCTTGGTTGTGTTACTCACTTACTGGCAGTAGGTTAGGATAGCTCCCTGTGTAAGGGGTTGGTCCAGGTTGGGTCGGCCCCATATACCTTCCAATATTGGGCAAATCTGATTGGATCCTACAGATTTGTGTACTGTTCAGACAGGATAGGGGGGATCCCTCTTTATATTCCCTGACCGTTGCTGGCAACAATTCAAAATGGCCGGCTATTTTCTATTTTTCCTGAAGACAATTTTTTTTTATTACATTTTCATATTTTGTCTTTCTACTACTGGAACGGATATTGGGTTTTCCCATAGATTGTAATCTGTTTTATAATTTACTGTTTGTATCTGTGCGAAGTAAAACACCGTCGTTATATGGTTAGTTGTTATGTGCAGGACAGTTTTGTACCTACATACAGTTGTTTTCTCTGTCTATAATGGTAAGATGGAATGACTGTGTTTTTTTCATAACGTCCTGCCTTTACACTGCTTTCACCCCCTCTTCCCAAATTGCCCATCCGGTGATCAAACTGCGGCTCTCCAGATGTTTAACTTCTGTGTTTACACTTCTCCGTCTGGGCATGCTACAGTCATTGGCATTGAGCTTCAAAAGGGGTAGAAGGGAACCGCGGTCCCCCGCAATGGGGTGGGTATGAGCAGGTTTGGTGCAATAACCGGCATGTCGATTGCGACTCTGTGGCCCGCAGAGAATGGGGTTGCCACAGTACATGGGTCCATGGTTGGCTCCCCTATTTACATATTGGATATGTAAGGTGATTTAGGTAACAATCTTCAGCACCTGTCAGTGTCTACATAGTGACGCATGCTCATAGGAACTTGAGCTAAGGAACTAAAGTGTCTTGCACTGTGACTGGGATGGGGGATAAAGGGTGCACAGGAAGGGGCGTGTCCAGGGGGGGACTGAAGAAGGGCCAGAAGGTGTGGAGCAGTGATGTGAGTGTCAGAGGGGGATCATGCAGTTGGCAGTGTCTTCCTCCTGTGGTTTTCACCAAGCCGACCTTCTTCAACTGGACTCCCTGGCCCTGTGAGTCAGGCCATTTGAACTGCTGGACATTTATTTATTGTGCCGGTGACACCCATATGGACTGGACTTTTAAGAAGACTGGCCTAAAATATGTAGAGAGATCCTACCTTGTCCTCTGGAATCATTATTTGCATGTCTGCTATGCTCTAGATGCCTCCTGAAACTAAGAGATTTGTGGTGTTTTAAACCGCTCTATTTTGTTCACATCCCCTTTAGAAAAGTAGTGAGGTGATTAATGAGCTTGAGCATCTCAGAAGATGCAGATACAGAATAAGCAATCCGTCATTAGCTGTGATGTAAATCCATGACTGACAGCTACTTACGGGAAGCACCAGAAAAGTCAGAATCACTGCCAACAGGACATCATGCTGCAATTTTAGGTTAGAATCTTACAACCTTTCAGAACTTGAACGCTTGCATTTTTGGGTTTGGGGGGATTTACCTATTATACAATTATAATTTAAGAGGTTAAATTGCCCTTTAAGATTTTCGGCTTCCCGGAGAGAGGGCCCCCCACCTTGGTGGACCTAAACCCGCAGCTTGGTGAGCGCTGGGCGGGGAAAAGGTGTGCACAGGGATTTAGGGCTAGGCCACAGCGATCCCGATCGCGCTTTTTGAAGCACACACTAGTGTGGGGCTCAGTTTGATGTGGCTACACTATGTGGCGCTTATTGGAGTGCTGGCATGTGCGTTCCGTAAGCAAGCGAGTGCATGTGATATCCATAATTGTTTGCGCAGTCCCATGTGCTCTGATTGCGGAATCACGTGCGTCGCCATTGCACTTCAAAGCGCACATCCGCAAGCGCGTGTGTTTCCGGTGCATGTGGCCTCAGCCTTACTGTTTTAAGGTTGCTTGCACTAGCATGTCCACCCTATACAACCATCTATTATCTTATTGGCCAATAAAAATGTGCTTTAATACGTCCCATAACCTGTTCAATTTCACGTTCTCATTCAAAGATAAAGTTCGCTTAACTGGTTTCTTCTTAGGCTAAAGGGGATTACTGCTAATTTACATCCCAGTTGATGTCCATTGCGTTCCCATGCTGCTAGTTATATCCAATGCACTCATGGCCATATGAAATCGCTCTTGTGATGTTTCAGTATAACCCCGTTTGAAGCCCGCCTACTAACTGTCCTTTCCAATCACGGGAGTCTATCTGCAACCGGCGCACCATTTGAAAAGGCACTAATTCAGGGAGAATTCAATAAAACGTTTCTTATCGTCAAACGGTGCTATTTTTCCCCAACGCAATCAGAAATCTTATTTAAAATTTCAAAAGCTAAAACATCTGATTGGGTTGGGAGCACAATTAACACCATTTTAACGATAAGACCTTTTATTGATTCTCCCTGAATTGTATCAGTCTACGGAACGCATCCGATATCTACATGAAAACTGTGATTTTGGAGCAATAAAATATAAGCACTGTCACATGCCTGCATCAGTTATCATATTTATTTTTTGGTACTGCTTTAGTACCTCATAACTTTACCTTCCTCTTTCTAATAAATATCAGCTGTGGCCTGTCCTTCCTCTTACCCAAGGGTGCATTTTTATTGTTCACTGTATCAATGATAACTTATTTAAACCTTATTTTTATTTTCAGATTTTATATATCTATT
This sequence comes from Hymenochirus boettgeri, assembly GCA_019447015.1. NCBI lineage: Eukaryota > Metazoa > Chordata > Amphibia > Anura > Pipidae > Hymenochirus > Hymenochirus boettgeri. The sequence continues at coordinate 20,095 of JAACNH010004404.1, read as the reverse complement.
AAAAAGCTCACACCATAGAATTTCCCAGGATTGTCTGATGTATTTAAAGGACCCTTCCAACCCTCTAAGAACATCTTTTGAGATAGACGGGGCCTCTTTATAATATGTTGATTAATCAATACTTTTGCCCTATGAATTCATTAATGTATGCCTGCTATGCTTCCCTGAGGTGTCATGGAAACTGAGACAATTTAGAAACAGCCTGTACTGACCGGGCATTGCCTCAGAAGAGGCAACAGGGGATTAACATTCATTCTTGGCTGTGATGTCAATTCATCCATAACTTACAGTTCTAACTGGAAACAGAAGACACAGGGAAACAGACCGATTGCCGGTTTCAGGGTAGACTATATATCTTTCACATTATCAAACTATTACCATTTAGGGTTTTTTGGGGGGTGATTTACCTGTAGTAAGTTTGCATTCTAGGCGGCTTGCCCGTTAATGCTATATATTGACTTAAAAATTTTTAAACGCATTGAAACCACTTGTCCTTAGGTGCGGACCTCTCTCTGTTTAGATTTAATAGCTGCATACCGCTATAAAGGTCACAAGGAAAGGATAAAGCTTGTTGCTTTTTTTTAATGTTTTTTTTTCCAATTTTGGCTCTGTTTTCATTCTGCAATGTTTTCCCGATCAACATCATCCAAAATAAAATTCGCCTACATACACCCGCATAACCAATATTTTTGTGCCGAGGTTTTTTAACCTTTGTCGAACAGGTCTGCGAGCTATGTGAGTGTGGGAAAGTGCAAAGCTTAGATAGAACAGAGGCGGGGCCCTTAGCTGAGTGCACCTGGGTATTGGCTGGCATTTTGAATTTATAAGGAATTCTATTTCTAGGGTGACATATTCCGACCAGTGTTGGGGGAAGGGGCACCTATCTAATAGAAAAAAAAATGGTCCAATACAAACAATATCTAGAACATTTCACGGGATCTCACATAATAATCTAATTACAGCAAAAAGTAGGAACGAACGTGAAATAAGAAATCAAGTGATAGAAAGGGACAATTGCAGATGTCCCAGTGGTGGCTGGGAGCTGTAGTTTTTTGTGGGCAGTAATTTTATTTATTGAAAACTCTGCTGTGCTGGGTTAAAGTAAAATATCGTGTACACCCTTTATTGAGATCTTGCCCCGTCACGTACAGCGGCCAAGACTACGCACCGGGGTGGGGTGGTTTATAGGGTTTAGGGTTGGATCATGGGTGGTGGTGTGGTATCGGTTCTTCATAGTTAGAGTATCCTGGTGCCTAAAGTCTATTGATGCCAGGGTCACGTAAAGTGTGGAATTGTTTTATGCGCTCAGTGGGTTAATGGAAATGTAACATAATCAAAGGCCTATTACATTCTGTGAGGCCAGCGATGCACAGACAGAGCAATCGTATCTGGTCAGATAGTCAGTCTGTCTTGATTTGCTATGATATATGATTTCTACTTCGACGGAGCCTCGGAGGATTGGGCCAAACTGGGCTAGAAAGAGATTAGTAAAGTAAAAAGCCATGAGATCTTTCAATAGAGTACACATTGCCCAAAATAGATTTAAAGGTCATAAAAATGGTTAAATGTCACAGGTCAATAGGGATATTTTGTCGATTTGGTGCTAGTCACACTGATGGGGAATTTCCTCACTCGCCTAACGATCGTGCTTGCATCTGTTAGTGCGTTAAACCGCAGCCTGGTGTGCGTCAATGCGGTCTCTTACGGAGGGCAAGGCTATCAGTCACCAAATTTTTGTGGCTTGAATGTGGCTCCGGACTGTTGCTCGATCGCCTTGCAGATGGACGGTAGCGCACGCAAACGCTTTTCACTGTGCTTTGCTTACTGGCATAATGGGGGCCTCAGCCTTAGAGTACAAATTCCATCGGAATAGTGCCATAATAACACAGATATATATTTTTATCTATCTATAAATGGCCCTTACCCCGTTGTTGTATACTCTGTAGTTTTAATGTACCCGCTGGCTCCCCAAGTGGCGCATATAAATCTAAACTATACATACATACTGTAAATCTGTATTGTTTTTTAATGTTACCGCTCTCGTACCCCCAAGTGGCGCTTTATAAATAACATATACATACATCCTTATAATCTGTATTTGTTTAATGTACGAGCGCTGCTTACTCCAAGGGCGCTTTAAAAGAAAACATATACATATACTGTTAATCTATTATTTTAATAATGTACAGCCTGGTCCCCCGTAGCGTCTATAAATAAACATACAACATACATACTGTATAATCTGTATTGTTTATAATGTACATCGCTGTGTACCCATGGCCTATATAATAAACATTACATATCATACTGTATAATCTGATTGTTTAATGTACACGCTGTGTACCCAAGTGGCGCTATATAATAAACATATACATACATACTGGTATAATCTGTATTGGTTCTAATGTGACAAGCGCTGCCGTACCCAAGTGGCGCTATATAAATAAACTATACATACATAATCCAACTCTGTAATTGTTATAATGTCCACGCTGTGTACCCAGTGGTGCTATATAAATAAACATATACATACACCTGTTATCTGGTATTGTTATAATTTACAGCGCTGTGTCCCCCAAGTGGCGCTATAGTAAATAAACATAGACAATACATCTGTATAATCTGTATTGTTTAGAATGTACATTGCTGTGTCCCCCCCGTGGGCGCTATATAAATAAACATATACATTACTACTGATAATTCTGTAGTTTGATATGTACAGCGCTGTGTGTACCAAAGTGGTGCTATATAAATAAAACATATACATACACACTGTAATAATCTGTATTGTTTATAATGTACAGCGCTGTTGGTCCCCCAAGTGGGCGCTATATAAATAAACTACGTACATACATACTTTATAATCTGTATTGTTTGAGATATGTATCAGTGCTGGGTTCCCCCAAGTGGCGCTATAATATAATAAAAAACTTTATACATACATACTTATGTAATCTGTAGTTGGTTATAATGTACAGCGCTGTGTGTGACCCAAGTGGCGGTTAGCTATACTATAATAACACATATACATACATACTGTATTTAAATGTATTGTTTTATAATGTACAGTGCTGTGTCCCCACAGTGGCGATTATATATTAATAAACATTTACATACATACTGTATAATGTGATAATTGTTATAATGGTGTACAGCTGTGCTACCCAAGTGGGCTGACTATATAAATAAAACCTATACATAATCTGTATATCTGTATTGTATAATGTTACAGCGCTGCGTCCCCAAGTGGCGCTATTATAAAATAAATCATATACAACATATGTTAGATCTGATGTTATAATGTTACAGCGGCTGTGTTACCCCAAGTGGCTCTCTATAATAAAACATATACATGTACCTACTGGTATAATCTGTATTGTTCATAAGTACAGCGCTGCTGTACCCAAGTGGCCTTTTAAAATAATAAATGTAACATACATTAACTTGTATAATCTGTATTGTTATAATGTACGCTCTGGTTGTGGTACGCCAAGTGCGGCCTGATTAAACAATATAGACAGTACTTTACTGATATGTATAATCGTGTATTTGTTTAAATGGTACAGCGCTGCGTACCCAAAGTGGCGCTTTCAATAAAAATTATACCATAACATTACGTGTATAATCTGTATTGTATTAATGTTACAGCGCTGTGTACCCAAGTGGCGCTATTATATAAATAAAACATACATACATACTGTATATACGGTCATTGTTATAATGTACAAGCGCTTGGTACCCAAGGTGGCGCTATATATAAAAAACTATAACAGACTATACTGTATTTAATTGTATTGTTATAAATGTACAGCGCTGCGTACCCTTAGTGCGCGCTATATAAGAATTACATATATCATTACATACTGTATAACTGTGATTGTTATAATGTACAGCGCTGTGTACCCAAGTGGCGCTATATAAATAAACATTAACATACATACGTGTAAATCTGTATTGTTATAATGACAAGCGCTGCTTACCCTAGTGGCCGCTATATAAATATACATACATACATACTGTATAATCTGTATTGCTATATGTACAGCGCTGTGTACCCAAGTGGCGCTATATAAATAAACATATACATACATACTGTATAATCTGTATTGTTTATAATGTACAGCGCTTGCGTACCCCTAGTGGCGCTATATAAAATATACATATACAACATACTGTATAATCTGTATTGTTATAATGTACAGCGCTGTGTACCCAAGTGGCGCTATATAAAAACATATACATACATACTGTATCTCGTATTGTTATAATGTACCGCGTGTAGTACCCAAGTGGCGCTATATAAATAAACATATACATCATACTGTATTCTGTATTGTTATAATGTACAGCGTCTGTGTACCCAAGTGGCGCTATTAAAATAAACATATACATAATACTGTAATATCTGTATTGTTTAATGTACACCGCTGTGTACCCAAGTGGCCGCTATATAATAAACTATTACATACATACTGTATAAGTCTGATTGTTATAATGTACAGCCGCTGTGTCCCCCAGTGGCTCTAATATAAATAAACATATACATACATACTGTATAATCTGTATTGTTTATAATGTACAGCGCTGTGTCCCCAAGTGGCGCTATATAAATAAACATATACATACATACTGTTATAATCTGTATTGTTATAATGTACAGCGCTGTGTTACCCCAAGTGGCGCTAATAAATAAACATATACATACATACTGTATAATCTGTATTGTTATATGTACAGTTGCTGTGTACCCTAGTGGCGCTATTATATATACATATACATACATACTGTATAATCTGTATATGTTATAATGTACAGCGCTGTGTACCCCAAGTGGCGCTATAATAAATAACATTATCATACATTACTTAATAATCTGTAATTGTTTATACATGTTACAGCGCTGCTGTACCCAAGTGGCGCTATATAATAAACATATACATACACACTGTATAATCTGTATTTTATAATGTACAGCGCTGCGTCCCCCAAGTGGCGCTATATAAAAAACATATACATACATATGTATAATCTGTATTGTTATAATGTACAGCGCTGTGTACCCAAAGTGGCGCATATAAATAAACATAATAATACTACTGTATAATCTGTATTGTTATAATGTACAGCGCTGCGTACCCAAGTGGCGCTTTATAAATAAAATTATACATACATACATACATATCCTGATAGACTTATGGGAGAATGAGGACCCTGAACCAAAGAGCTTGCAATCTAATCGAATATGACAGAGAAAAGCTTTATGGTAGCAAAACTTAAAGACTATTATGTAGACTCTAGGTTACTGTATATAATAATATACTGTATATAATAAGTAGAGATCATTGAAGATAGTGTTTAGGGGTAGAAAGTTCTCTTAATGTTTAATTAAGGGACTTCCAGATCTTGACTTGCCCATAGGGTTAAAATGAACAGTAATCGGAGAGCATACTCCAATCTTAACCCCATCACAGCACAAGACTTAATTAAAATGGCAAAGGAAAAGAATCAATCCCCAGACTCCAGTCCTGGTTTTCCTTATTTGCATGACCCCACAGCTCTGCTATAGCAGCCTACAGAATGACTTGGATCTAAAGTCCCCCTTGGTCCCTCTGGCTGCTGCTCTCAGTGATGCTACTCAGGAGTGGGATGTTTGAGGTTGGAGCCCAGGATTCCATCAGACCCTCTACCAGCCTGGATTCCTGTCTGCTGCCTATCTGGAGGTTGCATTGAAGTAGCTGGGATTGTTTAAGTGTTTGTGCTGAGCTTTCCTCATTCTCAGTCTGTGCTCAGTGCACATCTCACCTGGGTGCTACATTCCTCTTCCCCCTTTACCAAGGATGGAGCCTCTGGACACTCAGCTCTGCTATGGCCCAGACCCCAGCATTGTGCAGCCCTCCTGCAATGGCAGACAACGCCTGGGCACAGGGTACAACCGGAACCAGTGCAAATGGAAAGGGAACAACAGATGAACATCAGTGAGAGTGGACAGTTCAGTGATGTGGTGGAGAACAGAGGTGGGTGACTTTCCATTTAACTTTAGGGTTATTTGTAAGTTTAAATACCCCGCCCTCTAAAGGGTTACATTATAACTATTCTCACTGCCTGGCTTAGTTTCCCTTTAATTTTTTTTTTAGAGTTACCCAGAACCACTTTAAAGGGGAAATAAAATGAAAGCGACGTAAGAGGCTGGGAGTTGTGGAAATACTGATGACTTCTTCTGGCAGAGGCTGCAATTAAATCTGAGACACTGTAGATCCCCTCTCTGCTCCTTGTGATGGGGAGATCACAGGGACCAGTCAGAAAGGGTTAAAACCATTTTGACATAATTATTGGACAAAAGGTCCCTGGAGACTCCATGTAGGGGAGAATACAATTGGGGAATTACACTTTATCAACCAGTGATGAGACCTAGAACGGCTCACTTTTCCAACATGGGCTGAATTTAATTGCAAGCTCTTCAGGCAGCAGGACAGGCTCCTATCCAATGTACCGTTTGTCTCTGTGATAACCTGAATACGGCGACCCAAGTATATCTAATCCCTGTCACTGGGGCACAGAACTTGCCATCTGGCTACTAGGGGACTTGGGAATCCACCTGGGGACCAGCCAGCAGGGAGATACTCAGATGGTTCAAGGGCTGAGGAACCATGCTGGTAATGTGAGATTAGAATCAAATGTGAGATTTGTATGGAGCAGCGAGAGGGGAACTGAGCTCCCAATAGACCCAGGAGAAGGCTGAGCTCCATGTGTAATTCATTTACTTAGAATGAATATGGATATAGGCAGACAGGAGCCTGACTGGTAATGAGAAAGGAGCAGGATAGACATCAGCTTAGATAGCCACTGCATATACAACAAGGGGAGAGATAGAGAGAGGTAGAAGAGAGAAATAGAGATACAGACGAGGATAGAATACAGAGAGAGATAGAGATAAAGAGAGATATAGAGATACAATACAGTATAAGAGAGAATAAATTGAGATAGAGACAGAGATAAAGATAAAGAGAGATAGAGACAGATAAAGATAGAGAGATATAGAGATAGAGATAAAAAGATATAGAGACAGAGATAAAGATAAAGATGAATAGAGGATAGACAGAGGAGATATAGAACAGAGATAAAGATAAAGAGATATGAGATAGACAGAGAGATATAGAGACAGAGATAAAGTATAAAGAGAGATATAGAGATAGCCAGAGAGAGATAGAGATATAGACAAGAATAGAAATAAAGAGATCAGAGAAAAAAGGATTACAGAAGAGATAAGAGAGATTACATATAAAGATGTACCGTATGAGAGAATTATAGGAAATTATAGAGGGAAGAAAGATACAAAGAGAGAGTTTAGAAAAAATAGATGATAGGTAAACTGATAGATAGAGAATAAATAGATAGACAAAAAACTGAAAGATTGTTATAGCTCGATCAAATAGATAATGGATAAAGACACGAGAGAGAAGATAGATAGACAGACAGACAGACAGATAGACGATATAGATAAGATAATGATAGATAGATATAGATAGAAGATAGATAGATATATAGATAAAGATAGAATACCTAGTAGAGATAACCAACGATATAATAGATAGACAGACATAGAAAGAAGAAGGATACAAGAGAGATAACTTGATAGATATAATAAGCGACTTGCAGTGATAAATAGACAGATAGATTATACAAGACAAAAGTATAAAGAATTAGATTTTAACATAAAAAAAGTCAATGTCCTTATAAGGCTAAATAAAACAAAAGTTCTAAATATCCTCTATCTATCCGTCCTTTTATATCTAGTTTTCTATTTAATTCCTATTGTACAACAATGTGGGGTTATCCCATTAAAATTATCTGTATATTTCTCTATCTCTGTATGTGTATAATAATATTTCATACAATCATCGACGATACAGAGACATACAAGAACAATTAATACATAACAATAATACCAGAGAAGATACGAGAGACCATAACAGAGACCATACAGAGCCATACAGAGACAATAATACATGACCTAATACAGAGACGATACAGAGACGATACAGAGAACATAATACATACAGAAGACAAGACTACAGAGACAGATACAGAGACGATACAGCAATAATACAGAGACGACGTAATACAGAGACAGATAATACAGAGACGATACAGAGACAGTAATACAGAGCAGTATACAGAGACAATATACAGAGACCAATATACAGAGACAGTAATACAGAGACATACAGAGACCATACATAGACATACAGAGACAGTAATATACAGAGACAATAATACAGAGACAATAATACAGAGACGATACAGAGACACGATACAGAGACCATACGAGAGACAGTAATACAGAGGACAATAATACAGAGACATAATACAGAGACAATAATACAGAGAATAGGTGTGAGATGGAGAGATAAAATAGACAAAATACACAACACAGTCAGGCAAAAAACATCCAATGCTCGCTGTAAGACAAATAATATTTATATAAACATGTTAAGTACTATTATAATTTTCTGAAAATGTAATAAACGTATTTATTGTTAATATTTTTTAGGAATAGGAATTACAACACACAAACATATAAAACCAACGCAATATTATTTAATCGAATTTCTACATTTGTATCAAATAGATTTTTATACATTTATTGCCTGTTTATTATTGAATGGCAGCATAGATCATTTCCCCTTTAATAATATAGATAACACTGGGTGAAATATTCCCTCCATCTGAATTTTAGGGTTCTTGTTTGGGGCAGATCCGCTATATACCTGCCAATACAGAAATATACAGCACCCCACGCTTTAATTGTACCTTTAATTTGGATCAATAGATCGCATTCTGAGCACCATTTTAATCCTAAATAATGGACCCTCCCCCTTAATGCGATTCTATTTTTAGGGACTAAAATAAATATGGACATTTGGTTTTTTTTAATACTAAAATAGTTATTGTTGAAAGAACGCAGGGACCGCTCAGAGACTTAGGGATTAGACAAGGGTTTTACATTAGATTACAAAGGAAGGGATTACAATCATATCTTACTATGTCCAATAGCTAGGCTGTATAGATATAGATAATAAATAGATATATCCGTGGGGTGGAATGGTTCTGTCAGTCCAGACTTTTATTCTAATTGATGTGGGAGATGGTAGAATGGGGACGTGTTAGAACACACTGAAGGAACAGATGTACGAGGCGTCGGAAACAGTCTATTCTGGTGTTCCTTCGTAGTGTGTGTGTATATTATATATATATATATATATATATATTATCATATAATAAGTATAATGGGTGCACTCAAGGGTCCTTTCACGGTTTATTAGTGCATCAAAAAAGTGCAAACAATAGGTGCAATCTTGTTATTAGTGCATCAAAAAGTGCAACAATAGTGCAATCTTGTTATATAGTGCATCAAAAAAGTGCCAAACAATAGTGCAATCTTGTTTATTAGTGCATCAAAAAAGTGCAAACAATAGTGCAATCTTGTTTATTAGTGCATCAAAAAGTAAAAACATAGTGCAATCTGGATTTTTGTGCATCAAAAAGGTGCAAACAATAGTGCATCATGTTTATTGGTGCAAATCAAAATGTCAAATAGTGCAATCTTGTTTATTAGTGCATCAAAAAAGTGCAAACAATAGTGCAATCTTGTTTATTAGTGCATCAAAAAGGTGCAACAAGAGTGCAATCTTGTTTATTGGTGCATCAAAAAAGTCAAACAATAGTGCAATCTTGTTTATTAGTGCATCAAAAAAGTGCAAACAATAGTGCAATCTTGTTTATTGTGCATCAAAAAGGTGCAAACAATAGTGCAATCTTGTTTATTGGTGCATCAAAAAAGTGCAAACAATAGTGCAATCTTGTTTATTAGTGCATCAAAAAGGTGCAAACCATAGTGCAATCGTGCACTGTTGTTTGCACTTTTTTTGATGCACTAATAAACCGTGTATATATATATATATTAATAATTAATATATATATATATATAGTATAATGGGAAATCTCTACTTGCGCCTGGTAATGAGCTTGTTATCCTTCTGTATACAATGTAGGAGGCCTAATGGGCAAGGCAGAGGGGTGGGATTGTTTGCTTGTTGTGCCAAATGTGAGATGGTCCATTAGGATGTGTCTGAATTTGCTGTGTTATAGGAAGCTTAGAACTTGCATCTCTGCTAGGAGAATCATGGATTATTAATATGGTGGAAGGTTTATTATAGAACATAGCTTTACGTCAGCCAGAAACAGATAGTAATGTGGCGGCCTGGATATTCTGTGGCTGGGGTTAACGTAGACTTATTATCAGTATATGGATACAGATATTATGGAAATAATAGAAACCGGTATATGGTTACATATTTAGCTCTCTACAAGCTACAATTCACTTGTGAGATCACTAAAACCTTTCAGGCAACCGGTTTCCCACATAAATGATCACACGCAGTCTGAAAACAGATCGCAGCGCAGGCCATGTGGCCCACCCACATGATTGGCATGCACCGGACTGCAATTCTCATTGCGTATAACAGATCGTAAGCGGGATCATTAACGCATGAGAGATCGCGCTGGTGTGGCCCAGACCTACCGTATCAAACTTCCTTCTCATAGTGCAGGGGAATACGAGAGCAGGTCCCTCTGTCTTTTCCAGTGGTCGATATTACTGACATCGCACAGACTGTCTTTGGATAGGAATCACTAGGCTGCAGGTTAATAGGTTTAATTGGTTTTTAGCCCGAACCTCCTTTTTATTTGATTGGCGTATTCGCCAGTTCACAATATATAAAATACGTCTAATAATCTGTTTGGTTGGCAGCTAGACCATTTATTCATTTGTAAAAGGATAAGGGGGAGAGGTCATTGATACCCCCATAGATGGGTGAAATGTGACACAATTAATCTTTATTTCCTGTCGTATTTTCCCCCAGGTTTGTTAGAAAGCAGCACCAACTCAAACCACATGAAGCACAAAGTTACGGAAAAGGGCCCTTTGGATTCCTGGCTCTCCATAGGGGTGACGTTGGTGCTGGCTGTAGCGCTTTCAGTAAGTATCCGTTAGTATTTGTTACATACTGTTACATACTTACAAACTAATTCATAGGGCCCTGCCCATATCCAACCTCATATAATTAAATTAAACCTATTTCTATTGAGCCCATTTCTATTAAGCTTGTTCTTGTGAACTAAGCCCATCCTCCTTTTTGTCCCGCCAGGGCTTTTGTAATAAATACACATTATCGATATCTGTTGTTTAACCCCTTGATTTAGAGTCTGTGGATTCTTGCCATGTTGAACACACACCCATGGGGCTTATAGATAAGAACAAGGAACGGGAGAGAAATAATGGTTACTGAGTAAAAATAAGAGTTCCATGGCCATATACGAGTCATAGGAATGTCAATGTGCCTTCATATCACACAGTAATAAGGGGGTATGTTATCTATAAAATGGACAAGTTTTTTGCTTGTTTTTGCCGTTTGGTTACATTTGTTTCGTATTAGCGCGCCCTCTGGTGTTTGGTTCTCTTTGCACTTGGTGTAACATTGGTATTGCAGTGTGTAACCCCGAGACACACAACTTAATTTTGTTTATATCCTGCTTATATACTGTGTATATTTTGTTTATATTCTGGGTATTTGTACTGTGTATATTCTGTGAATAGACTGTTTATATCCTACTAATATACTGTGTACGTATATACTCAGTATAAGTCGATCTGAGTATATCGAAGTACCTATTTTTACCTGGAAAAAGGAGTAAAACATGATGACTTCGAGTACAAGTCAGGGTAGAAAATAGGACAACACTGTCTCCTGATCTGTATTGTTTTGAGGCTTTAGCTGCCCCTTAACCCTTCACTGCCACAGATCGTATTATTCACGATCTGTGCAGTGAAGCACAAACTGCCACAGATCGTGAATATACAATCTGTGGCTTCCCCCCCTCCAAAAAAATTTGTTTCCCCTGCTAGGGCCGATCGGGGGGCCATTCAACTGCCCCCCTAGTCCCCTCGATCCCCCTCGGTTTCGTCCAAATCCGATGGGGGGATCAGATATATCCCTGCATTGAAGTCTTCCCTACCTTGAAATGCTGGTTCCGGAGGAGGAAGCTGAATGGGAGACCCCGGGGTGACATCACAGAACTACTTCCCCTAATAGGGGACACCGGTGTCTTCCCATATGGAGGTAACAAACTGCTGGACCCCCGGTGTCCAGTGGGAGGTACTGCAGCATGATCTATGGAGATCATGCTGCAGTCCCTAAGTATAGTAAACAAGCTGTCAAGCTGACAGCTTTACTATACATTTTGTGAATGGAACTCAAAGTTCCATTCACAAATAGGATTTTTTTCTAAGTCTTTTGTACTTATGAAGACTTAGAAAAAAAATGGGACAGAGATCAAAATTTGGTGATCACATTCTGATCACCAATTTATTGATCTTTTTGCCAATGAATGAAAAATCACTTCCTGGAAAATGATTTCCGGGAAGTGGGATTTTTTCGCGATCGGATTTCGAATTGGAAAACGGGCATTTATGCAAAAAAAATTGTCTTCTCCAAGCTTCCCAATGTCCCCCGGTGATGATCGCTAAAAGTATAAAGATCATTATTTTTTTATTGTTCGATTTCAAGGGAAATAAGCCTATTTTAGTAGGGAATTTTGCAGAGGTACCAAAAAAAGACCAGGTTTAACTTTTAGGATCAGTAAAAGGGTGCAAAAAACTTGTGGGACTCTCCGTACTAACTGCTTTTCACTAAAATACCACTAAAAGGGGGAGTGGGGATAGGGGGGGTGTGGGGGTGGGTGTGTGGCGTTTTTTTTTATTTTTCTTGTTAATTGGGCAATTGCGCATGTTCATCCCCATTTGAGCTAGTTGGTGGCCCCGTTCTCTGTTTGCACCCACCCATATGGCATACCGTTTGATTCAGGACATGTGGGAGATTGGCCCGTTTAGTGGGTTTTTTTACTTGCCAAGTGGGTTTAGGTAGGTAGTTTCACCATTGAGTCCTCTTATTTTATTTTTTCACAAAAATCTCCTAAAAGCACGGACTTCTTGGGATCAGTGGGTCTGGAATTCTTCATGTATGTATGAAAGCATGGCATGGTAACGTAGATGAAGGTGTGTAGATTGGCCAAAAATATATGTTTTGGGGGGAATTTCCATGTTTTGGTGACTGTTTTCCTTAGAAAAAGTGTAGGCTGTTCAAAATTACAGAGCACTTTGATTCTTTTTGTAATTGCATTTTTGACATGCGTCCCATTTGAGCTAGTTAGGGCCACGTCTCTGTTGCATCCAGCATTGGCATAACGTTTGATTCAGAACATGTGGGAGATTGATATTTAGTGGGGAGTTTTATTTGTGGGGGGCATTTCCAAGTTTTTGGGCTGTTTGAAATTACAGAGCACTTGATTTTTTTCTTGTAATTACACTTGTGCATGCGTCCGATGTTGAGCTAATTGGTGGCCACGTCTCTGTGTTTACATCACGCATTATGGCTAACTGTTTTGATTCAGAACATGTGGGAGCATGTGATATTTAGTGGGGGGGGGTTATTGTGGGGGGCATTTCAAGTTTGGGGGCTGTTTTGAATTACAGGAAACTTTGATTTTTTTTGTTAACACTGTGCATGTGTCCCATTTGAGCTAGTTGTGGCCACGTCTCTGTGTGCACCCACACATATGGCATAACGTTGATTCAGAACATGTGGGAGATTGATATTTAGTGGGTGGGTTTATTTGTGGGAGGCATTTCCAAGTTTTGGGGCTGTTTGAAATTACAGACAACTTTGACTTTTTTTTCTTGTAATTACACTGTGCATGTGTCCCATTTGAGCTTGGTGGTGGCCACGTCTCTGGTGTGCACCCCACACACTATGGCATACGTTTGATGCAGGATATGTGGGAGATTGACATTTAGGGGTGTTTTTTTGCTTGTCAAGTTGGTTTAGGTAGGATTTCAATCCTTGAATCATCTTATTTTATTTTCACAAAACCTCCTAAAACACAGAGTTTTCTTGATCACTGGGTCTGGAATTCTTCGTGTATGTATGAAACATGGCATCGTAACGTAGCTTGAAGGTGGTGTAGTTTCCAAAATGATATAGTTTGTGGGGGGAATTCCATGTTTCTGGCTGTTCCTCTCTAGAAAAAGTGTTAGGCTGTTCAAATTACAGAGCACTTTGATTTTTTCTGTAATTGCATTTGTGGCATGCGTCCCATTTGAGCTAGTTGGTGGCCACGTCTCTGTGTGCATCCAACACATAGGGCATACCGTTTGATTCAGAACATGTGGGGAGATTGATATTTAGTTGGGGTTTTTGGTGGGGGGCATTTCCAAGTTTTGGGGCTGTTTGAAATTACAGAGCACTTTGATTTTTTCTTGTAATTACACTTGTGCATGTGTCCACATTTGAGCTAGTTGGTGGCCATGTCCGTGTCATCCACGCATATGGCATACCGTTTGATTCAGGGCATTTGGAAGATTGATAATTGACAAGTTTTTTTTCATGAATGGAAATTTGCCGATGATTTTTAACTTTGAATTGTATTTTTATACGATTTTTCCTGAAAATCTGGTACAAAAAGCGAAATTTACATGAAACTCCGCCCACATGGTATGCATAAAGGAATCCAACACACCATTTGTGTAGCTGAAAGTGTGTAGATTCCAAGAATATATAGTTTGGGGGGTATTTCTAATTAGAGGGGTGTTTAGTCTGACAAATCTGAAAAGTTGCTGTAATTGGCCATTGTTCATTGGCTCACTTTGGGCTAGTTGATTCCACATTTGCACGTGTAACCTTTACATAGGGCATACCGTTTGATTCAGGACATTTGGGAGATTGATATTTGGTAACTTTTTTTTACATTCTTGGGATTTTGGCATGATTTCTCTACCTTGAGAGTGTTTTTTTTTTTTTCATTTTGGTTGAAAATCTGCTTAAAAAACTGTGAACTTCTACGAAGAACTGCGCCCACACCATTGATGGTACGAATGAACAAACTACAGAATTTCGTAGTATAAAGGTGTGAGGATTTCGAGAAATATATGGTTTTGGGGGGTTGTTTTGTGGGGAGAAAAATTGCAGACTGTTCAAATTCAGATTGACTGAATATTTTTGCTGTTTCTGAGCCATTGTAACATTGTTTCACTTTGTGTCTTTTGGCTGTCTCCACGTCCACGTGTGTAACCACACATATGGCATACGTTTGATTCAGGACATTTGGGAGATGATATTTAGTAGCTTTTTTTTTACATCCATGGGGTTTTGGCATGATTTCTACCTTTTGAAGTTGTTTTTGTTCATTTTTTCAGACAAATGCGAACTTCTACGAAGAACTGCGCCCCACACCTTGCTGGTAGAATGAACAACTACAGCGTTACGTAGCTGAAAGGTATTGTAATTTTGAGAATATATAGTTTTGCGGGGGTATTTCCAAGTTAGAGGGGTGTTCAGTTTGAAAAATCTGGGAAAATGCTGTTATTGGCTCACTGCGCATGTTTTACATTTTGACTAGTCGCTTCCACGTCCGTGTGTGTAACCACACATATGCCATACGTTGATTCAGACATTTAGGAGATTGAGTATTTTGTAAGTTTTTTTTACATTACATGGGGTTTTGTGTGATTTTGTAACTTTGAATGTATTTTTCCTTATTTTCCAGAAAATTGTGTAGGAAATGCGAAATTCTACTACGAAGAACTGCACCCACACCAATGATGGTATGAATGAACGAACTACAGTGCTACATAGCTGAAGGTGTGGTGATTTCAGGAATATATAGTTTTGTGGGGGAATTTCTGAGTTATGGGGGGTGTTTGTGGAAAAAACTGCAGACTTCCAAATTCGGAGTTGGCTAAATATTTTCGCCGTTTCTGAGCTATCGTGCATTGTCTCACTTTGTGGCTTTTCGCTTCCACGTCCGCGTTTGTAACCACACAATATGGCATACCGTTTGATTCAGGACATTTGGGAGATTGATATTTAGTACTTTTTTTAGATTTCATGAGGTTTTGGCATGATTTTTACCTTTTGAAGTTGTTTTTTTGTTCATTTTTTCAGAAAAGTGCGAACTTCGACGAGAACTGCGCCCACACCATTGATGGTATGAATGAACGAACTAACAGCGTACATAGGTGAAGGTGTGTAGATTTCAGGAATATATAGTTTGTGGGGGTTATTTCTGAGTTACGGGGGTGGTTTTGTGGAAAAAACTGGCAGACTGTCCAAATTCGGAGTTGGCTAATATTTTCGCGTTTCTGAGCCATCGTGCATTGTCTCCCTTGTGGCTTTCGCTTCCACGTCCGCCTGTGTAACCACACATATGGCATACCGTTTGATTCAGGACATTTGGGAGATTGATATTTAGATAACTTTTTTTTACATTCCATGAGGTTTGGCATCTATTTCTACCTTTTGAAGTTGTTTTTTTTCATTTTTTCAGACAAATGCGAACTTCTACGAAGAACTGCGCCCCCACATTGATGGTTTGAATGAATAATCTAATGCTTACATAGCTGAAGGTGTGTAGATTTCAGGAATATATAGTTTATGGGGGTTATTTCTAAGTTACGGGTGGGTGTTTTGTGGATAAAACTGCGACTGTCCAAATCGGAGTTGCTAAATATTTCGCCGTTTCTGAGCCATCGTGCATTGTCTCACTTTGTGGCTTTTCGCTTCCAGTCTGGGGTGTAACCACACATGGCATTACCGTTTGATTTAGGACATTTGGGAGATTGATATTTGGTAACTTTTTTTTACATTCCATGGGGTTTTGGCATGATTTCTACTCTTTTTGAACGGTTGGTTTGATGTTCATTTTTTTTTGAACATTGGTAAAAATTCAAACTTCTACGAAGAACTGCGCCCACACCATTGATGAATGAATGAACGAACTACAGCGTTACAATAGCTGAAGGTGTTGTAGATTTCGGAATATATAGTTTGTGGGGGGGTATTTTGAGTTGGGGGGTGTTTGTGTGGACAAAACTGCAGACTGTTTCAAATACAAAAACGGCTAATTTTTTTTTGCTGCTACTGACATTTGGCATGGTCACGCTCTGGGTTAGTTTGTTACCATGTTCTGGTACACCACATGAATGTGCATACCATTTTTGGGTTAGGCTTTCATTTGACATGCGTTTGAACTTTCCTCCACAGTTGTTAGCTGAAATTCGCATTTGATTTTGTCTCCGATTTTACAGTGAGGAAAAAAAGGAAAATGTGAGAAAGTAACTTAACAATTTGACGAAGAAGCTGCGTCCAGGGTATCTGCATTTTGATCGAAACTAACCTCACTCGTAAAATCCTGCGGGTGTGTAGTTTCTAAAAAATATCTCACTTGTGGGGATATTTTAGATAATTTGGTAGATATTCTATGTAACTGTCAGTAGTGTTATACATTTATTTGGTTGTAATATCTCTAGAAGTGGCAGTTTTTAGTTTGAGGGGGTCTCCTTGTACAGGAAAAACGTGGGGTACCGTACAGAATTATCTGGTATCGTTGTACTCGGCAGTTATCTGAGCTTTTAGAAACAGTTAAGATTTTGTGCGTAACCTTAAGATAACATAAGTAAAAATGGGAAAAAATCCATGAAAAATTTGCACATTTTTCATTTTTTTTTAATATTTTACCCATAATTCCAGTAAAATTTTCCAGAAAAAGTTGCAAAATTTTGTTACACATGTTAAAGTACACTTTGTGCTGAAAAAACAATGTATAATATTCCTGATTTACTGCAAGGTTTCCTACTTGAAAATTAGTCTAAGCGTTAAGGACAAAATCCTGAAAATTCTTCTGGCAGTTAACGCAAAAAAAAAAAAATGAAAATCTCCTGGCAGTGAAAAGGGTTAAATGGACAGAGAATTTCCTTACAGTTGTCCCATACAGTAATAGCCATTCCAGTATGTCTATTACTGTATGGGATTACTGTAGGGAATTCTGCTGTCCATTTAAAAGGGCAACTAAAGCCTCAAAACAATCAGAATCAGAAGGAAACATAGGTACCATTCTCCTGAATCTGTATTGTTTTTAAGCTTTAGTTGCCCTTTAAATGGAATCCAACACACTAACCCCCAAGTCGAGTATAAGTCGAGGGTAGGATTTTTAAAAGCTTTTTTTAAAGCCTAAAAAAACCTCGACTCTATCGGGGTATATACGGTATATAATGGTTTATATCCTGCCTCTATATTCTGTATATTTTCTGTGTATATACTGCTTATATTCTGTATATATCCTGGGTATTTTCTGTGTATATACTGCTTATATTCTGTATATATCTTGGGTATATTCTGTGTATATACTGTTTATATCCTACTTATATTCTGTATATATCCTGGGTATTTTCTGTGTATATACTGCTTATATTCTGTATATATCCTGGGTATATTCTGTGTATATACTGTTTATATCCTACTTATATTCTGTATATATCCTGGGTATATTCTGTGTATATACTGTTTATATCCTACTTATATTCGTATATATCCTGGGTATTTTCTGTGTATATACTGTTTATATCCTACTTATATTCTGTATATATCCTGGGTATATTCTGTGTATATACTGTTTATATCCTACTTATATTCTGTATACCAGTATATCATGGGTATATTCTGTGTATATACTGCTTATATTCTGTATATATCCTGGGTATATTCTGTGTATATACTGCTTATATTCTGTATATATCCAGGGTATATTCTGTTTATATTCTGTGTATATCCTGGGTATATTCTGTTTATATCCTGGGTATATTCTGTTTATATTCTGTGTATATCCTGGGTATATCCTGTGTATATCCTGGGTATATTATGTGTATATCCTGGGTATATTCTGTGTATATCCTGGGTATATTCTGTGTATATCCTGGGTATATTCTGTGTATATCCTGGGTATATTCTGTTTATATTCTGAGTATATCCTGGGTATATTCTGTGTATATCCTGGTTATATTCTGTGTATATCCTGGTTATATTCTGTGTATATACTGCTTATATTCTGTATATATCCTGGGTATATTCTGTGTATATATCTGCTTATATTCTGTATATATCCCTGGGTATATTCTGTGTATATACTGCTTATATTCTGTATATATCCTTGGTATATTCTGTGTATATCCTGGTTATATTCTGTGTATATACTGCTTATATTCTGTATATATCCTGGGTATATTCTGTGTATATCCTGGGTATATTCTGTGTATATCCTGGTTATATTCTGTGTATTTACTGCTTATATTCTGTATATATCCTGGGTATATTCTGTATATATCCTGTGTATATTCTGTATATATCCTGGTTATATTCTGTATATGTCCTGGGTATATTCTGTATATATCCTGTGTATTTCTGTAATAATCCTGTTTAATTCTGTGTATATACTGCTTATATTCTGTATATATCCTGGGTATATTCTGTATATATCCTGTATATATCCTGGGTATATTCTGTATATATCCTGGTTATATTCTGTATATAAACTGCTTATATTATGTATATATCCTGTGTATATTCTGTATATATCCTGTTACTATTTCTGTGTATATCTGGTATATTCGTGTGTATATCCTGGGGTATTCTGTATATATACTGTGTATATCTGTTTATATCCTGGGTATATTTCTGTGTATATCCTGGGTATATCTGTATTTCCGGGTATATTCTGGGTATATCCTGGGTAATATTCTAGTATATTCATGGGTATATTCTGTGTATATCCTGGTTATTCTTATATATCCTGGTAATATTCTGTTATTTCCTGGGTATATTCTCGGATATATATGCCTGGTATATTCGTTGATAGCCTGTGTATATTCTGGGTATGTAATATCCGGGTATATTCTGTGTATATCCTGGGTATATTCTGTAGATATCCTGGGTATATTCTGTGTATATCCTTGTATATTCTGTATATATCCTGGGTATATTCTGTGTATATCCTGGGTATATTCTGTATATATCCTGGGTATATTCTGTGTATATCCTGGGTATATTCTGTATATATCCTGGTATATTCTGTATTACCTGGGTATACATTCTGTGTATATCCCTGGGGTAATTTCTGGTTGATTCCTGGGGTATATTCTGTGTATTTC